>JAYJMB010067055.1:0-18045 GCA_036873735.1 Pouteria campechiana
AGGAGCTCTCTAGGCTCTCTCTCTCTCTCTCTATTATTCACTCCCCCTATTAAGGTCCCTATCTGACTTGAGCGTCGAAGGGCCCGCGCTGGGACCACCCCCGGCGCCCTCTGACGTTTTCTCTATCTTTCAGGATTCTAGGCGGGATCTTCTCGAGAGCCAGATCAGCATTCCGTTTGGGGACAACCCAAACAAGTGGTTTGGCCCAACCTAGGTTCCTACTTTACTTTTCTAAGTTTCCTATTACACTCAGGTTTCTTTAAGACTGATCAAATACATGGCCAAGCAATTCTTTCCTACTTGCTGTATTAAACACAATCTCACTGCAAGTCCCTTACTTAGAGAAATATAAAATAGTAACTAGTTATATAGAATAATTGTCTCTTACTTAGGAAGTTTGTATACAAGTAAATGATTAAATAATAAATAATTCAACAATAAAAGCAATAATGTTTAAAATCCTTAACATTCGATGTAGATTTAGCGTTGAATGTGTTGTTTAGAGTTCAACGTAGTTGGGTTGAAACTTTTTAAAGAAAACTTGAATGCTTTGTAAATGATCGCTTTTAATTTGCTCAACTAACTCTTCCAGTGATTTGAATCCTCTTTTTATGCTCTTGGAAGAGCTTTTAGTCATTAATAATTACTTCTAGACATTTTTTGATCGTTTCAAATTACGTTCCATACACTCAACATAATTTGCCTTATAAGCATGCTTCAGACCCTCTGAAGTTAAACTTTAGATCATCTAAAGGTCGGGTGCCTTATCAGTTACTGTTTTCGCATTAAATTTCAGATCCTTTAATGATCTCTTTCAAACCTTCTGAGCTTCGGCTTGGTTTGAACTTTGTTCCAACGATGCACTTCAGACCATCTAAAGTTCCTTCTAGCGACTAACATCTCTAATGGCTACATTTTCCCTTTTGAAGCTTATATTTAACATCTGAAGTATCCTTTGAAGGACTTCCTGGCTTCTAAATAAACTTCTTCCTTCTGACTTTCGAAGCATGGATTTTTTCCTCTGAAGTTGTTCTGAAGCTTTCAAATGTAGCTTTCGAACCTTTTGATGAATTCAACATCTTTTGAACTTAACTTTCTTCAGACTTGAAGTTCCCCTTTGAAGTTTGAGTCCACCATCTAAAGCATCCTTTGAAGTTATTTCGAAGCTTATAGATTTAGCTTTTATTCCTTTAGACCTAACTTTTAGACCTTCTATATCTTCTGAACTTATTCAACTTGATTTCAGAAGTGTCTTAGTGCATCTAAAGTCCTTTTCTAAGTTCAGAATAATCTTTCTTAAAGCATTTATTGGCTATTCTTCCTATGAAAACTTAAGAGTAGTGGGTTTCAACTTGATGTGATCTTCTTTATGTTATCCATCACTCTAAATTTACTTTTCTACTGTAGTTAACTTTTTTTTATTCACTTAATTCTGCAATACTTGGGAATCTAACTTATTAGTACCTTAACTTTTCCCTTACATGTTTACTCATAATAAAAAATTAGCTACTTAATTACGTTCATCATCAAAATCAAGCTAATTAAAGATGGTTAGACTTAAAAATTCTAACCTATATGGTTTTATTGATTTAAAAATCTACTTAATTGCATATCGTTCAAATATTGGCTTGATTATTTATAAATTTATAGATGATATTTATGGCATATTTTGTATATGTGAAAGTGGCATATCAGATTGAAGGCTTAGTTTTTTTATGTGTATCACAAGCTAATTCTCTTGAGTAAAGAATGTAGTAAATTAACCATAAGATAAAAATTAGTGGTTGAAAAATTAATGGAAGATATATTTTTTGTTCAAGTGCTCATGAAATAATTTATTTATTTTATTATTAAATAAAGATGCAAAATAATACTTTGATTAAATCAAAGGCAATGTTGCATCCCTATTTATTTGATTTAGTAGATTGAATGTGTTAGGATTTATCAAAAGATGTAATCATTTGTATATATTTTTTAAACCATGTAAAGGTATGTGTTTTACAAGAAAAATTGAAATCATTAAATTATTATGATTATTAGCATTCTAAATGTGATATTTTTGATTATATTATGTGAATGAAAAATTTTAAGCTCTACTTGAACTTAAAATAAAATAATATTTTAAATATATGCCTGATTGATTTTCATATTGAGTGTAGTGAAATGTGGCTTTGAAAAGAATCATGGTAAAACTTGTTAAAGGCGAGAAGTTAAATGGAAAAAATATGACATGTGGCATAAGAAGGTTCAGTACCTTTCAATAAGCATGAGTAGCTCAATCATCTAACAAAAACTATAGTCCAATATGAAGAAAGCACTACAACCCTACATCATCATTACCAACAAGCATATGAGGCATGGTATAAAAAGGATTCTAGTGCTTGCTTTACCTTATTGAGCTATATACATGATAGTTTGATTCAAAAATTTGAGCATTTGCCAACTGTTAAAGAATTGTGAAATCATTTGCAAATAAAATATGTGTTATAACAACAACTAGAATATGTGCCATAACATTAGTATTCAATTAATATGTAATAGATTCTAAATATTCAATAGTAGAGCATCTTAGGGTGATGTTAGTCATGATTAGGGAAATGAAAGTAGCCGGTGATGTTCTCACTAATTAGTAGGAAGTTATAGTGGTTATAAGATCCCTACCTAAACCTTCATGGAGTCTGGTGAAACTTGAGCTAATACACAATGAAGGAATTAAAGTTTTTTTAGATATACCATGCCACTTAGAACTTGAAGTAAAGTTCATAGATGCAAACCATGATACTACTCTTGTAGCTCATTTTGGACAACATTAGGGAAACAAAACCCAATGCAAAGATCAATATAAAGAAACTCGACAAGGAATGAGAAAGAAGAAAATTTCTCAAGATAAAAAAAATTGAGAATCATAAAGGAAAGAGTGTGGGAACAAAAGATAAAGCCAACCTCAAATGCTAAAATTGTGGACTAAAAAGTTACTTTGCTTAGGAATATTTTGAGAAAAAAAAGTGCATCCTAACTTTGATCCTACAAAAATTTTAGTTTGTTCGCATGTGTTTGAGGTTTATTCTTTCCGTGGTTGGATTGTAGACACAATAGCAATTAAATACGTAGCATGTGATTGTGCTACAAGTGTGTAGAAATTATGTTATAGTGAGAAATGTAAAATAAGAAGAGGTTATAAGAGTTGAAACTTATCAACTCAAGCTGCATAATGAGCACACTCTACTTTTGCATAATGTGCTTCATGAGCTTATAATCTAGTGCAATCTACTTTTAGCTCTACTACTTATAAAGTTAGGTTTTTCTTTATTGTTTAAGGATATAAGTTTGTCCATTTACCTTGATAAAATATTTTATGATTATTGTTATTTGAAAAATGATCTCTTTATGCTCTATTTAAATTCAAGTTTTTATAGTGATTCTATAACTTATATTAGTCCTTTTATTCTTAATGCTGTGTCTGAATCCATTAAATGGCATGTTAGAGTAGGACGCATTGGACAAGATAGGATACATATATTAAGTAGAGATAACCTCTTGGACTCTCTCACTAAAATAAACTTACCAATTTGCGAGCCTTCTTTAGCAAGCAAAGCATATAGAAAGCTTTTGAGTAAGGCTACAAGAGCCATTCATCATCTAAAATTAATTTATTTTGATATTTGTAAACCTATCAATATTAAAGCATGTCATGGTACATCATATTTTATAACATTTATAGATGATTACTCATGTAATGGTCTAGTATTTCTGCTATCACATCGATCTAAAGCTTTAATTTATTTTAAGTGTTCATGATAGAGGTAAAAAATAGCAAGAGAGAAACTTAAAGGTTCTTTATACTGATAGAGGTGGAGAAAATTTGTTTGTTTAGTATAGAGAATTTTATGAGGCAAAAGGCATACAAAGGTAATTAACAATTTCAAATACTCCACAACAAAATGGTGTTGCGAAGCGGAGAAATCATTCTCTTGATAAGGCACAAAATACAGAGCTCATTGCCTTTACAATCTTTTAAGGATTGATAATGTCATCCTTTGTCCATGCCCCAATGTCTATTTCTGGGAGGGTTACTCACACCTCGATGTCCTTCTAAGATTCCATATCACTAGCCATAATAAATTGATTTATTCCCAATTTCCAATAGAGAAAATTTACTCTATTAAACAAGAGCGACCATGTAGAGGATTGCTCCTCGGCAAATACATAAGAAAAAGATGATGGGTTTACCATTTAATCTCTATAAATATTTTTGTAGTTTGCTCTGGTACTTCTTGTTGGTTTCTTTGGCTAGGCTTTCCCTAGGAGGAGAGAGGTAAACTGAGTTTATAGATTTTTTGTGAGAACCCCTTGCAAATTTAAAAATCCTCTTTGCAGTTCAAAGAAATAAGTAATCCAATCAATCACATATAACATACATAATATATAGTGGTTTGAGATTGCTTATCTTCTCCACTCTTCCAAGTACTCTCCTTAGTGTCTTGGCTTCTACTATCTAAGTATAAGATATAAACTAGTGAAACCACACTCTTTTAGATTCCAGCTCTAGGAGGCATATAAATCTTAATGTCAAATCACTTTTCTAAATTTCAGCTCTAAATGGTGTAAATATAATTTCAAAAGTTGATTGTGAGACACACTCCGACAATCAACCTTATTCTTCTTGAGTTTAGGCTCCAATACCAATTCAAGGCAACAAATGAATACAAATAAGAAAGTAAAGAGTTATACTTTCTATAGTCCTTCTTTGTGAGGCAGGGGAAACCTTAAAGATGAATGGAAGCTCAGTTTGATTGCAATAGAATCTTCCCAAGTTATTGATGAAAGCCTTTAATGTAGTGCTTTTGAAGTTTGAATGCTTGAAAGCTTGAATACTTGAGTTATTTTGTGAAATTGAAGATTAATGCATAACAAATGCTCACAACAGTTGTTTGAATGTCTCAAATTAACTCCTTTTATAGATCTCTTCAAAATCAAGTCATTGGGGCTAGTTGGGGCTCATTTAATGCAAGAAAATATTCGATCAACCATTGAAACGTCAAGCATATTGCAGGCGATTATAGTATCTGGTTGCGATCTGTAGGCAATACTGGCAGGTACCATGGCATATTGATTATAGTCGGTCTTTAAGACTTTCTTCAAACCCATATTATTGTTCACTAATAGGCAAACTGCATATGGCTGCGATATTCAACTACATTCCTAGGTGGTATCTAAGGCATCATAGGTTTACCAGGCAATTCTTTCTTCAGGATGGTAGGCAGAATGGTGATAGCACCTCGGCTTCGGTTGTGGAGCAGGTGGATATTAGTCGCAATTTTCCAAGAACTTCAATCTATGGTATTAGCCATAGTTTTCCAGGAACTTCAATCTTGTTGAAACACTATAGGGGTTTATCAAGGGTGGAAGTGATTCAGCTGCTATGCAGGCGATAGGCACAAGTGGTTGTGATGTTCAGATGTGGATTACACTTGACTTTTTTGCACTTATGATTTTTATTAGCCTTGTGATTTTTTATATTAATTCCATTATGAGTTTATTAATCATCAAAATATGAATTTTCATAATTAATTTGCAAGTCAGATCATTTACAAGGGGTTATGAGAGTGTGTTAATTAAGGATGTATGTGAGACATTACAAGTGTATCTCTTTATAACATATTCTTCATAGTAGATTGATCATATCTCTTTCGTGATTTTTTCCTTCTAAGTTGAAAGGTTTTCCATGTAAAGCTTGTCTTTATTATGTGATTTATTATGCCTTTAATCTCTATATGTTGATCTTGTGTTTATGATCATGATCTTGGAATTGGAATCATAGCTTCCGCAATAAGTTATATTAGAGCCTAAGGTTGATGAATTGTGATACTAGCAACTAATTGATGTTGGGCTGATAATCAATAGAGTACAAGCAACAAGATCATGGTGGCATGATTAGATGGATTGATGATCAAACATGGTTGTGGAGTAGTTAAATGATGGATCATGAGCAACAAGGATAGTTGCATTTATCATGGGTCTATCATACTACTATGTGTACTTGGATGGCTTGGATTTGTTGCTATTGGATGTGTGATTTGAGAGCATTGTTGTGGGGCCAGTTGGTCGAGTCATTGGAAAATAGGGCATGGCTAGACAACAATCATGGATGGAATTGATGATAACATTGAGTAAGGCCAGAGATCTAGATCATGTGCAGATTTGATGATGTAGGTCTATTTGGAGGTTGCAGTAATTAATGTGTAGTGGTGAAGAGGAAGAATGAAGATGAGCAACATCAGTCTTGTAGTCATTATGAAACTTGTGCATGTGTCCTACGAGAGATAGAGAGGTGTGAAAGAGAGGAAGTCAATTTAGTGTCTCTAAGAGAAAAAGTGTGATTGTTTCTTTATGATGGTGAATTACTCTATTCTCTAGTAAAGTAGGTTGCAAATTTGAACCATGTCAAATTACTATGTATTGTTAGCGTGTGATTGATTCGTGCATGTTCTTGACCCTAACAAGTGGTATTAGAGCGAAGTAGTCATTAGATGATCGATGGCAATGGTGCTGGCAAGGTAGTTGTAAAACTTGAAGTGTTAAATTTTGGTAATTAAGTATTGATTAATGAAGAAATATAAAGAAATATAATTTTTTTGATGAAACGATTTAAGTATGTATGAAGTGTATAAGAATTTTATAAAATTGAGCCAAATGAAATCATATGTATATGATTATGTAGTATGTATACAAGTTAATCAAGGCAAATTTGGATATAATTATGTTAATTTATATGAGGAATAAATGATAGAAAAAGAAGGGTAAAAATGTCAAAAAATGAGAGAAATAAGGCCAAGGCAGCAAGCCGGCACCGCGCAAGGCGGTAGTAAGAGTCCGACCCAATTTTCTCTCCCTAACTATTCCATTTTTTGAGTTTTTCGTCACATCCTTTATCCCATTTTGCCCTAGTCCCATTTAACTTAATTTCTAGCCATTTTAGTTAGGAAATTATCTTGCCTAGCTAGAAAAACCTATGATCTTTCAATTAAACTTAATTTTCACCTATTTGAACTATGAAAAATGGAAGAAAATGAAAGAAATATTAGATTTTCATAAAATGGAAGGTGCAATAGGGAGTTGGGAGCTTGGTCTTTCGTTTAGGAAAGACGATTATACTCATAAGTGATGGTAATTTCGATTTTTCAACCGAATTTCAAATTTTAGATTTTAGTATTTTAGGAAAATGATGAATTTTGGGGCTTAAATTGATGTATGTGATCATAAATTCATAGGTGAATGGTTTAATACAATGATTATGATGATTTAGCATTAAAAATTATGAAAATTACAAAGTTAGGGTTTCTGTGAATAGTAAAAATTGAGAATTTTTTGACTTTTATTGAATTAATCATCGGGTAAATGATTAATGACATGATTAATATGTTTTAAAACATGTATGGAGTGGTTTGGATCAATGGAATCGAATTTTAAGTCATGCCCTAGTTAGGGTTTAAAGAGAATTTGAATGAATGGGCTATATAAGCCATGAATTGATTGGATTAAAAGTTTAAATGAGTTGTTTACATGTTGCTTACATGGTAATCATGTAAGATATTAGATAAATATATCAGACAAGAATGTTTCTTGTGTAATTATGAAGAAATCCTAAGTTAACTGGCATTTATCATATATTTGATGATTATAGTCTGAGATTGACTATAAATAATGTATTATAATTGGCATTAGCCTTGTACAGGATTATCTGAGAAGGATGACAAGACAGTGCGGGAGGAAAGTGATTTGGAGCTAAAGGCCTAAGATAAGTAGGCGGTACTTGGTTGATTTGAATGAATGGATGAGGATAGTAGATAACTCATGTTTGTTCCAGGCATGTGTGTTTTGGATAAGGGATTGTGAATATCCCATATTGGTTAAAGGTTGATATTTATTTTTTAATAATTACTGAATGTCGGAGATAAAAAATATCCCTTGGAATTAAAATAAATATTATTTTGCATGTGATATAGACATGTGAGTGTTTGGGATAGAAAGTATCACATGTCATTGCATTATTCTTGTGTATGGGTGTCTAAATAAAAGGGATTGGGAGTATCCCGATGTTGTATAGTATGTGAATGTTTGGGAACATTGAGTATCCTAGGTATGGTTGTTTCATTTGTGTATATGGTTGTGCATGTGATATGTATGAAGTTATGTGTATTGGATTGATAAGGATAACAAGTATCCCAAGTGTGTGCTGGAAAGAATAGATGGGATTAGTATATTCCATGTTAAGATTTGATAGTATATTATATTGATGTGTTTTCTTTGCATGAATTAATAAAGAAAGTATAATTCCTTATTGTGATATCGTTAATGGGTGATAAAGATGGGATAAGTGATGTCCCATAGCTGTGTAAATGGCATGATATATCATATGACTATATATATGAATGGAATGGGAAGCATTCCATAATGGTATAAATATATATAATGATGTAATGTACTTTGAAGGCATAGCTACAATATTATGCTTGTATGGTATAATTGAATATATGGTGCTTGCATTGCATGTATAGTGATATGAGATGCCTTTATGGCCTGTATTATGGTATATTGGGCCAAAGTGGCTCGGATGTAATGTGAAGTGCCATAATGACACTAAATAATATTATACACCGGAAAGGCATAGGATGTGCATGGAAAGAATGAGGATGCGAGCCTCATTGTATGGTTGTCTTGGGTTGTATATCTCAAGATGAAATAGAAATGTGATGTATTTATGGTAATGGTTTAAATTTGAATTATATTGTATTTGATACATGTTCTAGGTTAGAACATATTATTATGATTAATTTTTATTTTATTATTATTTTATATTTTTGCCTACTTACTGAGTTGCCCGAACTCATGCCTTCTTATGTTAAATTTTTAATTGACAAGCTAGGTAAAGAATTACAACTGTGAATTGGAACTATTGAGCCAGGAGTTGAAGACATTATTGTGGTATGATGTATTGGAATTGTAAATTCCTAATACATTTGTATGGTTGTAATTTAATGAATTTAAATGATGTGTAATGAAATAAAATGACATGTCATAGTAATATAATTGTGATTGTAGCTGTGTGATTACCATCATGATCAATTTTTGTCTTGGGACAGAACTAAGGGTATGAGTGTGAGATGCTATTAAATTTAATTGTCTTAAGATAGTTAAATCTAGTTTTTACATATTAAATGTATGTATTTCAGGTGTAAACCCTGATAATTTAGGGTAGACTGTCAGATTTTAGGCAGGACATTTCTCTTAAAATTAGGAAAATAGTGTGAATATAGTAAGATTTTCCTTAAGAAGAAGGGAAATGATAGCGTTCCGCATCGATCCTAATAGTGCAAGGTGAAAACGCAAAGGGTGGGGGTGCGGGGCATTACAGTAGCGGTAGCAGCCATGCCTCGTGTGGCTAGGGTTCATCCTTGCTATAAAATATGATGCACTAGAATGATGCATTAGGTTGTGCTGGAGTAATACACATGAGGCCAATTATTTGCGATCCTATTATCGAATTTGCGTATTCCAAATACGGATTTCTATATTTTTGTGTGTGAAAAACATAATGTTTGGGTCAGATTGAGTAAATTTTGCTTTAGGAATGTGGATCTGATGGGATGTTTAAATCAAAGGTGATTTGGTGATGATCAATGATCCAGAGTGATATATTTGATGTTTTTATGTGCTACAAAGTTTGCATCTAATGCAGATCAAGTGGATGGTGCATCGTTAGGCATGGTTAAGTTAAATCATGGTAATCAAGGTTGGTCGAGGTAGATTAAGTTCGATCTAATTTGACATAGCAAAGATGTGAGCATATCCGAATGGATCATTTGAGTGATCATGTTATTTGATGTTGATTGTGCATATGGATGGTTTAAATTGAGGTGGAGAAGTAGACTTCATGAATGATTATGCTATAGATGTTGCATTTAGTTGATTGTTTGTTTATGTGTGCAACGCATGGATGGTGCACGGAGAGCATGAAGATTAGACAATGGTTTTCTTAAGTTCCATAGTAGACAGTGACTATGATCCTAAGACTATGATCAATAATGAAGGTGGTGAATCTTGTAATTATGATCAAGAATAGATGTGAAAAAAGTCTGAAAGTCCTACGATTGTGATGGTTTAGAAAACAGATATAACAAAGTAAGCATGATTTGGTAGCAGATGCATAGGTGTTTGCATGGATAGTTGCATTAGCATGTGATGACTGTGGACCTACATGTATATGGTTTAGCACATGTGGCATGCAGGAGCCAGTGGAGCTAATGAGCATATTGTGGAGTATGGTTTTGCATACATTAGAAAAGACAATGAATATAAAGACAAGTGGAGCTCTTGTACTCATATGATCGTCTGAGAGAACAAGGTTGTTGTAGTTAAAGGGTTGCATATGGATAACAATTACACAGGCATGTGAATCTGGCCAATTTAGATGTTGTTGGTGACAATAAAAGTGACATGCGGATGATAATTGATCAAAGATGCAATAAGGTTCACAAGAAAAGTTCCTAGAAGAGACAAAGAAGACGGTAAGATGCACATTAAGAAGTAGTCTTTTTAATATCTAGTTATGCTGATGAGATATCTTTGGATGCTAACTGGATGGAAGAAATGGTGTCATATAATGCATAAAGGTAGATTTTTGGTTTGAGCATGGTGGATAATGAACTAATTGAAAAGGATCCAATGCAAATCTGATTTGCAAATGGATGTTGACACTGGTTTAATCTTTAAGAGTTGGCTTGATGGATGTAAAATCTAAGTCAAGGTGAAAATTTGTTAATTTTTTTATATTTTGTATTATATAAAAGTCTAGTGGGCCTACATATGTGAGATGAGACTACGGAAGTCCATGTAAGAAAGTACACTAAGAAAACTATACAATAAAGTTTCAATTAGGGATCCAGTAGAGATTATAGAGTCAAATGAAAGAGCCGTCATGTAGATCCTAGAGTTTCCCGAAATGAGAGAGAGCTTATGAGAGTATTAATTGCGGATGTATGTGGGGTATTCCATGATATGTGTGTGAGACATTCCAAGTGTAGATGTATGTGAAACATTCCAAATATATCTCTTTTTAACATATTCTTTATAGTTGATTAATTATAACTTTCCTATGATTTTTTCCTTCTAAGTTGAAGGATTTTCCACATAAATCTTATGTCTCTATTATGTGATTTATTATGCCTTTGATCTGTGTATGTTGATCTTGTGTTCATAATCATGATACTAGAATTGATATTAGATCTTCCGCAACATTAGAAAAGGGGAAAGAATTGCTATCATAACCTTCCAACTTGATTCCCTTCAAATAGGCCATCTTCTCCAGTGAAGCCATGGCCAAAAAGAAACTAGAAGTCACCTAGATCTAACTGTCATCCCCTTTTTTATCCAAATTACCTTCATCCCTCGTCGTCTATTCTCTAGCACCCCATTCAGCAATAAAATGGAATAAAATACCTGTCATAGCCCTTTTTTATTTCAAATTATTGGTGGAAATATATTCTGTATGTAGACCGGTTTTTATATAGTTGGGATAATCTTAGTGGCGACTCCTGTTTGGCAATCATTTCACCTTAAATATGTCCGAAGTTCCAACTTTTCAGATAATCAAAAGTATCATTTATTTCCTGTTTTATTCACAAGTATGACTCAGTTAATTTATTGAACAGCTTCTCTCATTTAGTTACATCTGTTTTACTCCACACAATTCCCATGGTCTGCAGCTACACTTCACCCACCCACCCACCCACACACACACACACCAACTTAAGCTATACTGCAAAGAAGTTTCATTATCATAAGTACTTCATTGGGCTTTAGCTAATCTATCCATTCATCTAATGTTGCTACACTCGTGAAAGGAAAAATACGAAGTACAAGCAAAGAATGGTTATAATTTCTGTAACATCGTGTTAGCACATGATATCAGATTTAAGTACAATCCACTCAAAGGAACAGTAAAAATTGGATACACGCAAGGTGAAGAAGTTCACAACAAAATAGGTTAGGACTGGTATTCACAATAGAGGAGTTAGGAAACAACCAAGAGATTGTTCTCGTAGCCGCTGGTATTTACAACAGGTCTCAGTGGATCAATTCTCCAGACACCATCCACAATGAACTTGATCTGTACCACCAAAGTATTCAAGCATCATCATTGGGTACAACTGACTTTAAATAACACGAATTCCACATATACACGAGGGAAGATGAAGATTAATGGTAAATGAGTATGAACAGCACAACCTACCTCATATCGGCCAGGATACAGCTTCAGGTTCAAAGAAAAGATGCCTGAAGTCGACCTTTCCATCCTCCTCTGCGTTGCAGATTTGAACACTAAGATAAATATATGACAAAACTATCTCCTACAGTTTTGGACTCCAGGCCTAGAAAGGATAATGATTAAGAATGCTAGGATCTAGTTGTGCAGAAGAAATTCCAACATTCTTTGTTTCCTGTGTTTTGCAATAGGTTTGCCCTTCAGACAAAACACCCTTGAGATCCAGAATGAGAAATTCCTACATTACGTTGCCAAATGTAACCAAGGACTAAACCCTGCAAATTTACACTGCCTGCCTCAGAATCTAGGACACCCCAAGATACAAGCTCCAGTTACACTCTAATCAAATAGCCAAAAGGCGTGTGACGGAGGCAAATGCCCTTACTCTTTAAGCCTCTGCATCTCCTAAACCTAAAGGTGTTGAACTGACATTAACATGACCTACTCCACTTCACTTTAGAAAGAACCCTGCCCCCAGTACCATATGAAACCTTTTTTTGCAAATAGATTAAGTACATTGAAACCGATGATTGCTATCATAAACTGACCTGACTAGTCCATCCGTCAAAGGAGCCAGCCAAGAAAACCTCAGCAGCAGGATTAGGCCAAACTATCTGGGCAGTTCGGAGGATATTCAGAGCCTTTTGGGCATTACCAATTCTTTTTTGTCTCTCTTCCACCATCTTCTGTGCTTCACTATAAAAGGAAGAAGCAATCCATCATGTCCAATGCAGGAACAGGTAAGGGTACAGCTCAGAAGACCATGCTTTGAAAATCAATCTGGTGTCCGTTAAATTCAATTCAAATTTCTAATGACAGCAAGATATCAATACTAGATAGGTAACCTAGCGAGCTTCTTTGAAACTGCATTCTAGAGGCCTTGACTATCTCCAAATTCCACGATAAGCAAAAGTCAGGCCGAAGTACGTGGTCAAACGGCATATGATACACATTTAGAGAACATGCATATGGACTCCCTTCTATTGCCCGAAGCCAACTGGGTAAAGTTGCATGAAGAAGGTTCAAGGACCAAGGAAGTATTTGCTTCAGAATGTTAGCAAACATAAATGGCTAGCAAGCAGGATTACGGACATAATTCAGTCCAACATGTATATTGAAGCAGGAGCAACACCAAGGAACTTCTGAAAGTGATTAATTGAGCATGTTATAAACCAACTTAAATTAAAAATTAAAACATATTCCATTGTTCATTTCTCTTTAAGCTTCAGCAGTCAGCCAATCAGATGATGGACAAAATATAACAGAAATGCAAATAGATTGTATAAAAAGTGTTTTCTTTTTGCTAGAAAGCTCATTTGCTAGAAAACATGCAGAGTATAAACATGCCATGTGTTTCAATCTGAAAATCAAATGCTCCCAAAACAAAACTAATGCTGAAAGCACAATATGGCATGTTTGCTGGCTGTCATAATGGGTACTTGAAAATAAAATAGTTAATTCTTGGGTCAGACTAGCTATAATTCCTTTCCAAAAAACTTTACCAAATCCTAGTTCCCACTCAAAGCAAATCATCAAACTTCCAAAACAGAACCTGTAAAATTCAATGTAAGAAGTATTGCCTAACAACAAGAGTTGTCTCAGGAGCCATGTAAGTGGAAGATGCCAACAGATTTGATTTGGCAGCTAGTGATAATAATGTCACTTTTGCAGCTATCATTTCCTAGTTCAATGTCAAAATCCTCAACCTTGAGAACAGTGACTAAACTTCCATAAGACAGATCAAGAGTCAGACTGGATCGGTGTAGCCAAATCTAGTTGACTGGGACAGGATTGGCCAAATCGGATCACAATGGATTCAGTCAACAAAAATAAGGGAAAAACAAAAACTTAAAATTGTATGCAAGGGTGAGTATGAAGTATGAACTGAAGCAGCAAGAACAAGGTGAGCACATACATAACCTCCAATGCCCTCTTGCCTTCAACGACTGCCAACTTTGCACGCATGGAGCGCAGTCTATCTTTGGTTTTCATAATTTCAGTTTGCTGAAACTCCCAAGCATCAGAAAGTTTATGCAGCTCCTCCAAGGAGCCTCTTTCAACCTGACAAACAATGAAAAGCACTACTTTAGAAACCATAGTCCATAATTGTTTAGTCACATAACTACACTACAAACAAATTATGAGTACAGCAAGTTTATCCCACACCAAGCACTTGATTCAGTGACATCCATGGTGTCAGTGAATTTGGCTATAATTTCTATCCACAATCTTGACATCCTATCATCAATTCCTTTTATTCTTTCTTGTTACAACATTAATGCTACTACCAGAGAAAACTTTCAGGAAACATTTTTTTCAAGAACTTCGTTGCTAGATAATAGATATGCAATAGAATTGTATGCTTATAATTAAAATTTGGCAAGAGTGAAAAAATAATTATCTATGATGGGAAATTATAAAGCTATTTGAATATGGGCATTCCTGATGCGTACGACAAGGGCATTCTTCTAGTCTAGAAAATCAAATTGCTAAGGACATTTTGCAAGGACTACATATTGCAATACGAGGATGTTCGCTTATCTAGAAAATCATTTAAATAAGATCAAGAAGATTTCAAGAATTGCCAGGGTGAACTTGAGACATAAAAATGACACAGCTTTAAATATTTCACTTGATCAGTAAAATGTATCAAGGTTCCCTTCAAAGAGATGTTGGATGAGCAGAAATCTTGTGTGAATATGTGGCTTCTGCCACAAGGTTAAAGCAAATTGTCGTTATCATTAAAGACTTATCCAAAGTTCCAAACTGATTCAGGTTACCCTATTTGATCAAATCTGTAATGCTTAATAGGTATCTTATCTCAGCAGAGTTCAATAGGCCCATTGTGCAAGCCATCGCTGCATTAACTACAAGCAAGGCTTAGATGATGATGAACAATGTAGGTCAACCTATCCACAGGTCCAAAACTGTTGACTGGAACAGAAGAGACATGTAAAGTTTCCCTTAATGCAGAACAAATAGTTTCACACCAGGAAGACATAAATGCTATTTGGTGTCTTTGGATGCAGAATGAATTTTCCCCGAGTACAAAAATAGAAATGCCACACCAAGGAAGGCATAATCACGAGAGATATGTGGCATGATAGATGCCCCTGAACATGGAATTAATAGTTCCCTGCCAAAAGATAGAAATGCCACAATACAAGCCTCGATAAGTGGAATAAATAATCAGCATCTTGTAAATATATGTACCAAAAAAAGGTTGGGCTGTAGAACAGAGAATTTTGTGCCCATACATCTATGTAGTTAACTACCTTCTTGGACATTGTTGATTATTGATGAACCATTTCTTAAGTTCTAGACTAGAATGATTATTTAAACGAAATGCCCTTTTACCACTTAGGTTCCCTGAAATGATCAAACAACCTTTGTAAATAAAAATTCTACAAATCACAGAACTCCTCCAAAAGGAATGGGTCCTTACATGTTTATGAATCTACAAACTGCAAGTTTAAGAAAGAAGATCCGTAGAATTGAAGAGAGGTATTGAGAATGGATTTAGAATTGAACAGAGGTGTTGAGAATGGATTCAGAATTGAAGAGACATGTTGAGAATGGATTAGGTGTCTTGTAGGCAACAGAAAAGGTGAAGGGAAAACACTCTCTTAGCTGAAAGCCACTCAATTCAATCTCCCCCATTCATCCTATGAAGTCAAGACCTTTGAAGTTTTAGAACAAGAATATCAGTGGAGACCATACCAAGAACATGCTAAAAAGTGCTTGCTAAATCCATTCTTTGGAATTTTGCACCTCTGTCCCTCCCTTTTGCAACTTTTTTCGCAACTTTATTTTATTTTTCCTGAGAGTTGTTGAGAATGGATTAGGTGTCTTGTAGGCAACAGAAAAGGTGAAGGGAAAACACTCTCTTAGCTGAAGCCACTCAATTCAATCTCCCCCATTCATTCTATGAAGTCAGGACATTTGAAGTTTTAGAACAAGAATATCAGTGGAGACTGTACCAAGAACATGCTAAAAAGTGCTTGCTAAATCCATTCTTTGAAGTTTTCACCTCTGTACCTCCCTTTTGCAACTTTTTTCTACTAAACTGCAATTTTATTTCATTTTTCCTGAGAGTTATTGGGAATGGATTTTCTTTTAGGCAACAGAAAAGGTGAAGGGACAAGGCTCTCTAAAGGCCTTCCCTCCCTGAGACCTTACTTGGGGTGTCGTTAGTGCCTAATGCCTTCTGGCTATGTAATAGGGCCCTAGTCCTGAATCCTAGTGCAGAAGTAGTTAAGACCTTATCCTTGTCTTGAATTCAAGAAAATCTAGCAGCATTTGTATTATAGTTACTGGGCAACTCCATTTGACAATCATTGTGGCTTATACAGCCCCCATGAAATCTCTCTGGAACCTTATACATCAGAAGCAATCTTGAATCCATTATGAGATATGTAGCAGGGAAAGACAATGAGCCAAGCTACCCATGCAAATGCTACCTTCTATAGATTCCATTAAATTGTTATGCTCATGGGAAAGGAACACAGGCAACTTTGGAGCAGCAAAATTCAGCTTAAACAACCATGAAATATGACATAGATAAGTTGTTAGATCAGATCATTCACCTTATTTGAAACAATAGCATCAGTTCCAGACCTAAGTACGTGAAGGACGGAAGTAAGCTCTGACTGTAGTTGCTGAATGCGAGCATTTATCTTATTTCTGAAATTCCCTGTATCATTGTTTGTTTGTGTGGGGTGTCCATTTTCACTCATACTCTTATGCATGGCATGAATCTCACTGCTTGCAGCCACATCACTTGAAGAATTATAATCTGTGGTACTCTGCCTTACACTTTCATAGGGAACAATTTCTTCAGCTGTACATTGAGAGACAAAAAAGAAGATGTAACCAAAGCAGTACTTTTTTAAAATGGGAAAAAAAACATTCGGAGTAAATTACCTTCAAATTCAGTTTCAGGTAAGCCTGCCCTTTGAGCACTCCACATCCTCCATGTTTCTGGCTTATGGGAGCTTCTTGTGTGACTAATGTCCCCAGACTTGAGAAACTCTTTGACAGATCTGCTACTTGTTTTGCTTCCAGCAACTGTCTTTTACAGGTAACAAAACTGCATGTTAAGTTTCAGAATTTATTTATTAACGGAAATTCAACACTGTATGAACAAGGGAATGAGCACCCATAGAAATAAGAATCCCTATTCGTGGGGAAGAAAATCACCAATGTTTATCATCAAGATGAACCACATAGCCTCCTTTTTTCAAATCGCATGATCTGAAGAGCACCACGCTATCTATGCCTCCTCCATTTCATTTTTAGTTATTTAAAAAGAAGAAAGAAAAAGACAAATAATATGACTCCTGTAATCTACAATGGTCATAGATCAGGTATTAATGAAACATGGCCTAACGATGCACTAACTCATTGAATTGGTGGCCCCAATCTATGGACTGGAAATACTCCAAAATTCATGTATTTGGCTATTTGCTGACAAAGGTCATATGAAATGACTTAGTCTTCTAACCAATGACTTACAACAACAACAACTCGTCCTTCAGTAATTCATGGAAGGAGTTGGACAAGGTGTTTTTGCTTACCATTACCATCCATGAATAATCAATTTTCAGGCCCTAAAATATACCATCTCAAGCAATAAATTGACTTTTCTGTATTGTCAGATAATCTGGTCAGATGAAATGATATTTACATAAAAAATCCGTATTCAGAGACCTCTAAAGAAC
>JAYJMB010067066.1:0-24917 GCA_036873735.1 Pouteria campechiana
TGGTCCCTAGTTGGGTGGTAGCTCAAGAGAAGGGGGGGGGGGGGGGTGGGTTGGGGTTTTGAATTGAGCTTTAAAAAATTTTGGCTAATAACTTGAGAGATGTGCTTAAAATAAAAGAAAGTAAAACTCACAATACATATGCATAAAATTTTTATAGTGGTTTGACCCTTCCTGGGTTCCTATTCCACTTCTTTAAGTCAGTTTCCTTTACTGAACCAGGTTTCACTAAACACTTATTGGTTTAATAAGCTCACCAATAAATTACTGGTTTTCCAAGCTCACTAGAACTTTTACATGTTAGTTTTCAAGCTCACCAACTAACTTATACATGTTGATTTCCAAGCTTACCAACTAATTTATTGATTTTCCAAGCTAACCAGAAACTTTTACAAACTATTAGTTTTTAGAGCTCACCAACTAACTCAATAGTTTTTCAAATGGAAATGTACAAATTAATTCCTCTTACTTAGGTATACTTGTATGAAAATTAAAGCTTAAATGAATGAACAAAATATGTAATAAGATCAGATTTATTAAACTCCTTTTGAAGTTAGCACAGATCTAGCTTTGAATGCTTTGGTAGTATTGTAGTAGTTAGAGTTGAACGATGAAAGATCTTGAATGCTCTTCTAAATTCATGAATCAGATGATTTTTCTGTGTTTCCTTGGGATAGGATTCTGTATTGCTTTAATCATGTTTTTATAGGCTTTAAGAGAAGATTTAGCCATTACAACCTTTAGCACATTTTCAAATTGTTAAGTAGAGTTGGTAATAATTTTTTGCATTCTGCCAGGCTTCAAAATTTATGAGTTTAGCCAGAAATTTTGACTTTTGATGCATCACATATCAGAAGTTTTGAATTAGTTTCTCAAAATTTTTGAGATAAGTATTTTCTTGGCAGTATTTTCTCAGATTTTTGTGCATTGATTTAGCTGTCAATGGTCATATTCTGAACTTTTGAAGAACTTCTAAGATACTTGTGAAGATTAGATTTTTGCTTTTGAAATATTTCTTTGATTCTTGCCTTCTTAAAGAGGCCTCTGAGAAAGCTTCTAAGTTGCTTTTGAGGATCTTTTGAGTATTGTGTCAGAATCCTGAGTTGCTTCTAACAAGCTTTTGATTATGGATTTTTCTTCTGAGTTAACTCTGAGGATTGAATTCAATATTTGACATTCTTTACTTTTTTAGTTTACTTTTGACATCCTTCTGTCTTTGTTTCTGAAAGTCTTCTATGAAGATTTTGACTTTAGAAATTTTCTTCTAGATTAATTCTGTATGTCCATTATCAATCTTCTGAAATATTTCTGAACTTAGAATTATTTTTGAGGTTCTTTTGAAGAACTTCTGAATATAGAAAATTCCTTTGAAGTGGACTGTTTAGCTTCTAACGCTTTTCTGTAACTTGAGAAAATTTTTATACAGCCTCTACAGTGTAATATTACTACACCTTGATTCAGAGGAGGTTTTGAGTTGCCTCTGATTGGGTTCTGAGATAAGTTTGATTACTTCTAAACTCTTTTGAGTTTCACATTATATTTCTGATGGGGTTTTATTATACTTATAACAAGGTTCTGAGGCGTTTCTTGAATACTTCTTAACTTTTGACCTTCATGCCATGTTTCCGAATAGATTTTTATTTACTTCTAAACAATTTTCGAATAATTTTTATTTGAGCATTCCTTTTAAAATATCTTCCTTTGAAGGGTTAAAGTAATAATTTTATAATTAACACCTTTTATTACATGTAGTTACTCTCCTTAATCCATTTTGATATATAAACATTGCATTACTTGGAAAGTAACCTATTAGTACCTTAATTCTTCACACATTTTTTTGTTCATCATCAAAACTAAGTTATTTAATCTCATTCATCATCAAAATAAAGCTTAGTAAAGGGGTTAGACTTAACATTCTTCCCCTTTTTGGTGATGACAAAATATTTAAGTAATAAACATTTCATAAAAAATGCAAAATATGCAATGTGCTTCTATTGACTTAGTGGGGCTCCCCCTATATGGGTAAGCTCCCCTTAAATGTATGCACTTAGTTATTTTCTATTTTGTATACACTTAGTTATTTTTCTTTTTCTCTCATTTCTCCCTCCCTCTTTGTCATAGTCAACAGGACTAAAGTCTAAAATGCAAGTAGAGGGTGAAAGAGAATAAGAAAAAAATTGTATTAGAATGACAAAATATGTATTTATCAGAGTTATAGATAAAATTACACAGCAAGTGTAATTGAGATACATTAGAACAAAATAAGATACATCATAGCAAATTGAGATACATTAAAAAAAGAATAGCACAAAGAAATAACATCATATGGAATAATGAATGTAGTTAGAAAAGAGAGATGCAAGTTAAATATAGCAGTAGTTTAGGTTCTGGGCTTTCTAAGGTAGGTTAGAGGGAAGAAGTTGGGGTTTTTAGAAGAAGGAGGAATGGTTGTTGTGAAGATAGGATGTTGAGTGGGTTGTTTGGAAGAGGACCTAGGTTTAGATATAGATTTTTAATTCTGGGAGGAGGAGGAATTAAAGTGGGATCTTTGAGAATTGCAGTGGATGGTTCATGGGCTAACAAGGGGCTTTTATAGGTTGAAATATAAATGATATTAATACAGTCTTTAAAGGTGGGATCTAATAGTTCAGGAAAAAGGATAGATTATTTCCTTAGAATGGCTTCAGTGTTGGCATTTACTCTACCCATGTATTATTCATAATACAAAGTATACCGAGGAGGAAAAGCCTTTTTATGAACTTTTGGAGGTAGAATTCTAGGTTACCTCTTTGGTTTAGTTTGTATTGTTGGTTTTATGGGAATAGAAGGTAGTTTTCTTCATGGTTTTGAAGAGGGTGAAGTTGGTGGTTTTCTAGATATTTTTGGAGAAGGTGAGGTTGGTGGAGTTGAGGGGGCTAGTTTGGAATAACACATACAAATTTTGTGATGGAGTGATGAATCGGCAAGCTTTGGATAAGGAAGGGGAAAGTTGTCAGTAATAGCTTGTAGATTAGCTTTAGAGTAAAATGAGAATTATTTTTCAATTATAAAGATGAGATTGTGAGGTCCTGAGGGAGATGAAAATGTTGTTCTAAGAGGCCTAGATGCTAGAAGAAATTGAAGAAGTTTTTCAGTATATGTATCTTAAAAAGATTCTAATTGAGGAATGTTAATTTATGGCCGTGGGAAAGGGTAATTTGATCAGTGATTTGTGGAAATGGTAGTGCTAATGGACAATGAGGTTTTGGGATAGAAACATTTGGGAGATGATAGAATTGATATCTAATTGAGTTTTGAATTCAGAGTATGTTAGTTTGATTGGATGATAAATAGCAAGAAGAAGATCAAAATTTTCATCAATTGGTTTTTGAGGAGGTGGAGAAGTTTGAGCTCTCTTCTATAAATGTAGAGGAAGTTCTTCAATTCAAGATGGAAAAATTTCTTTTGATTTTATAAGGTCATAATAATATCAGTATAGAAAGATTGATGGTCCGGTCTTACAAAATGGTCTAGTGAGAATCCATCCATCCTTAACAAGAGTTCTATAGGGATTAGAAAGATATTCTTCTGGTAGAATGGGTAATGGTTCAATGGGTATGAATTTAGGAAAGACTAAAGAAGGTTGTGTCTGAGTGGGAGTTTAAAGAATAGCTTCAGAGGGTTCAACCTGAGGCTAAACAACTTCTGTTGCTGGGGTGAATGAATGTGAAATGGAAGACGATGTGTGTGTAGGGAAATGAATGGGTGAAGGGGATTTGTGATGTTGTTGGTGAGACAATGGGTAGGATGGTGGATGTTTGGTTTGAGGTTGGGTTTTGACAGCTTCAATTTGAGTACTCAATGCATCTAGCTTATGAGGCAGTGATTCCCAGATTGAGTCTATCTTTAGGTCGAGATTTGAGGTTTGGGTTTCAAGGTTAGTTAACCTTGTATGGATGGGTAGTAGATGGGCTGAAAGAATGGTATCAATGTTTTGTGGAATAGATTAGGTGGGTTGATGAGGTTGAGGAATGGATGAGTGTTGTTGAGTTTGGGTAGGTTTGGATGGTATTGCTGTTATACTTTCCTCTCTATCCTCTTGTTCTATCTCTTCTTCATTTCTTCTTATGGTTTCTTCTCTTATGTTTGTTGCTTCTTCTATCAAATGGGAATTCCATTCCTAGTCATTCCTTCTATAATCATTGTCAAGGCTTGATCTATTAAGATAAAATATCTTGAACAAAAACTAGAAAGTTAAAGAAAACACTTAAGGAGAAAATCTCATACTAACTATATTGTTTTAAAATGATAAATGCTTAGCATGTTACTTCTATGATCTGCATAACATGGTTTGTAATGTTTTATAATTTATTTCCTTGTGTTGATTGATTAAAATAAAAAGAAATATTAAAAGATTCTACAACTAAAAGTAACTTAGGAAATCTGTCATCTACAGTCCCCTGAAATCTAAAAAGACTAAACTTAAAATTTTCCTAACTAACACTACTATATCCAAGCTAGAAATCCTTCAGTATAGTAGTAAAAAGATTAAACTAGAATCTTACACCTCAATACTAGGCAAATTAGTTCACTCTTCAAAAAGACTAATCTTAAATGATAGGAATCTACCTATAGAAAACTAGCCCTATTTTTAACTAAAAGCCTAATAACCATAGGAAAAAATATTTATAAGAAGCATCTAAGAAAAATACTGAAGGTGTCTAAAGATAAAGAAGAAGGAATGGAAGAAAAAGAGTTGAAAATCTTTATACATCACTCTTAACTATCTAATAGATTTATTCTAAGAATAAATTACTTTCAGAAACTTAAGTAACAAAGCTGAAAGAAGAAGTACATAATCTTAGAAAAACACAGACTAAATTTTCTTCTTTTTAGAACCAGAAGAATTCTTTGAAGAAACTTTGAAGTAAAATCTGTGATTTAAACAAATGTTCATTATTGCCTAGTAGGATTGGTTCTACTGATTATTGATATCTATTGATCTACTTTTTATGATGAACTTAAATCACATAGAATGTTTGATTCAATCCATATCATAACAGACAATGTGTAATCAAGAAATCACAAACACCTAATGTTTGAGTGTTGCTTAATTAACATAGGAATGTATTTATAAAACATACAACATAATTTACCTCTTCTTTTAGAAAATGAATTCATGAAGATGCTCTGGAATCCTCATCATCTTCATTAGCCCGAACTTGCTTCGAAAGAGAACTTGATGATGCCATGACTGCTATAGTATCTACTGAAATGTTGTCTTAGTTCACATCAAATCTAGATGCAACACGGAATATGAAGCACTTCTTCAACTTTCCAAGAAACATATTAATTTTGTCATTAAATTTCCTAACCATCTTTCTTTGTAATAATAGTTGGGATGTATTAGAGGGATCAAGTGTTCGTATAAGGACCAAAGACCTAAACAAGGACCCAACTAGGATCATGCATTGTCACATTATAATCATTTCTTGACGAGAACTCATTAATTTATGAATAGATATAAAATTGTCTTAAAATGGCATGAAATTATCTTGATTATTAGTTTGCCGTCCTTAGTATCCGAATGAGAATTATGATTTTGATGCATATTTAAGATGATATATTGAAAGCTATTTACTTATCTTTTAAATCATCAATTACATTTCTTTAATGTTTAAGTATTGCCCATAACATGAATCTGTTCTATCTCATGGTTATGCTTTATGCAAATTAAAAGTATAATTTGAGGAGGAGAAAATGATAGGGTCTTAGGAAATGAAAGAATCATGTGATGGTAAGGGACCAGACAAGATATGGGGAGAAGAATATAAATTTGTGAGAAAGATCCTTATATTCCCCTAAGCTAAACCTTTTTGATTCTGACAAAGAGGGGGGAGAAGAAATGTGAAAGACTTCTGAGAAAGAGGAAAGATAAAAAGTGACTTGTGTATTTTTATAAACAAAAAGGAGGAAAGTGATAAAAGGGTTGAACCCCATAAGATTATAAGAGAAAATTATTTAGGGGGAGATTTATTAACAAATCAGTAAAATTTTAATCACAAGTCTTCAAAGTTTTGTCAACGTAAAAAAAGGAGAGATTGTTAGGTTTATTATGATTTTGATGATAACAAAACTTACACTAAGATGACATAAAATGTGTGCTTAAACTATTAACAATTATGCTTGAAACGTATACACAATCATGAAAGCTTAATTATACAAGCATACATTCTTGAGATGACTTTATGATCTCCATATTGCAACTAACTTTGATTATCACTTCTTAATATGTTGGATCATATATTTGCACTATGCCTTAATGAATTATCATATTATGTGCCTAAATTAAGATGTACATTATATTGGTCCCATGTAAATGAGTAGCTCAAGAGGGGAGGGGTGAATTGAGCATATAAAAATTATGTCCAAATAAATATTAATGAGCTAAGAAGTAGTGATGTAGTACATATATAATTTCCATATCTGATTGTTTAATAAACGTACCTACTTCACTTCCAAATTCGACTTCTCTTAGCCGTTTTTGTTTCATGCAGGTTATCATATGTGCATGATAATGTGAGTGATAATGTTATACTTAATGAAGAACAAAATAGATGAATAAACACACACACAAATAACATAGCTTTTATAGTGGTTCCGGAACCCCATCCCTACGTCCACTCTTCCAAGGGTTGTGCCTTGGGTTTCACTATATTCCATATAATGGAAGTGCACAAGTGCTCCCAGCACTCTTCTAGATTTCGACCCCAACACTCTTTTGGATTCCAACTCTAGGGGGAATGAGTATAGTGTTCCCAACACTCTTCTGGTTTTACGAGCTCACCAGGAAACTCATTGGTTTTGAAGATCACTAGCAAACTTGTTGGTTTTCTAGAGCTCACCAACAACTCATATAATGTGGTTTTCTTGAGTTCACCACCAACTCACATAGCTGATTAACCATTCTCTTTTTGCACATGACATTGCCTCTTTTCTTAGGCTGATTTGTACAAAAATTAAACTCATATATAAAATGATATCTCGTTGAAGCTCATTAGACATCAATTCTCCGGGTGTTTAATTAAGATAGAACTTTTAGGCTCATTGTCTATTAGTCTAATGGAGAAGATTATCTAAGAGGAAGCATAGTCTAATTGAGAGATGTTACTTGATTAAACTCTATTCTGAATGTTGAAGACTGTTCTAATTTCTCCCATTGAAAAGTTGTCTTCTTGAGAAACTCATTTGTAGTTGGAAAGTCTGTAGTGTCGTTCTTAAACTTGTAGTGCCGTTCTTAAAGAAGATGCTTTTCTGGTTTTAGAAAATGCTAGATAGAGACTTTTCTACTTGATTGACTCTTTCACTATTATGGAAAGATGCCCATTAAGCCTGAAGGGACGCAAAATCTGAATATTGCAACATTTATCAGAGAGTATACTGCTTTCCTTTGAATTTCTTTCCATCTTTAGCTAAGCTTGATTTATCAGATCTGCTTAATAAGATTTGCTTTGAATTTTAACTGGAGAGTGTAGTCAGCGATGTCTTGTGCAGGTAGCTTCCACTCTTCATGATATGTCATATTTTATCTGAGGACTTTGTTTATTCATGTCTTAATTTTGTCTCTTATAAGTAATAGATAAAGTGGCTCTCAGTAGATCCACATAATAGACAACTTTGTCTTTTCAATTTTGTCAGAGACCATTATAGCATTATAGCATCTTACTTTGTCTTTTGGTTTGTCTATTATAAGTAACAGATGAATTGTAGAGGCGCAGACAAATTTCTTCCTCTTTGCTGCTTATCAGGAAATGTTCTCTTTGCAGACGAAGTTTCTTTCATTTAGGCAAAGTAGCTTTGTCTGTTGTAAGTGATAGATGATCTTTGTGGCACAGACAAAACTTCTTCATGGAAGACAAGGTGACTTTCACTAGACAAAGTATTCTTTTAATCAGCTAAAGTGGCTTTGTCTGTTGTAAGTAGCAAACGATTCTTCCTGGTAGACAAGGCTCCTTCTTTGATAGGCAAAACTACTTTGTCTATTGAAATCAGCAGATAAAGTTGCAAGCTATAGACAAAGTTTTCCAAATGATTTGTCTATTGGTTTGTTTATCCTAAGTGATAGATGAAGTTGTGGCGTGCATACGAATCCTCCTTTTAGTCGCTCATATGATGGGTTGTCTATTAGGTAATAGACGACTTATTGAGGCATGGACGACTTGCTTCTTCAAAGGTTGTTTGATGGTTTGACTTTTGCTAGTTGCAGACAACTCTTATAAATGAAGACGACAAACAAAGTTTTTTTTCTTTAGCTGTTGTACCATTTTTACTTCGTCTTATATATTTTCTATAGAGATTGCAGATAGGTTCCTTAGCTTCTTCATTTTTTAGATGAACATTATATGAGAGATAAACGCTTGATTAATTTGACTCCATTTTAGCTTCTTCATTTATTTGATTTTAGCTCAATTTCATCTCTTGATTTTGCAAACTGAATTTGTCAATTTCTTGCAGACAAATGTTGATTATAAGAATTTTTTCCGACTTATCCGTGGAACAATTTGTCTGAATTTTTCTGAGGTAGATGCTATTTGATACTGACTTTATCTATAGATGATTTGCTTGATCACTCATTGAGGCTTGAACTTCATAGCTACAGATTTTCTTAATGACTTCTTTTCAAAGTTTCAGTGTCATTCTTTCTAATCATACTTGTCATCTTTAGGTCAATGGATTGTACTTGCTGATGCATTCGCTGTGTATGTTGTCCACTGTATTCAAATTACTTCCCTATATATTTAGATCAATTTCTACAAAGCCTAGCTATTTGCCATATGCACCGTTTGGTTCAACATTCTCCCCCTTTTTGATGATGACAAAACATTTGAGTGAAATACCGTTCGAAGAGAATACTCATTAGTGTGAATGAAATTTATGTATTATGACTCCCCCTAACTTAGTACTCAGTTTGCTTATTTAACTTCTCCTATTTTTAGATTTTGGCTCATGTGGCTTGGCTCCCCCTGAGTAGGTACCATCATTAAATTTTACTCCTGTATGGTCCTATTTTCACTCATATTTTTACTCATTGCATATATTTCTTTCCCTTTTTATCATAATCAAAAAGATAAATAGCTTTTCAAGGAATGACATTCAAACAATAGGGAAAACCTACAAATTGAGAACTTTATCTTAAGATGTATACTTCATTGATGTGCAAAGTAAATTTATAAGATCAAAGTACAAAGATATAGACAAAATTGAAATACATTGTATTTAGTAGTCTAAACATTGTCCTTAGGCTGTACAGTTCTTTCCTTATAATTGACAACCTTGAGTCGAAGTTGAAATTCAGGATCTGCTAAATATGGATAAAGAAAAGGTTTTCCTTTAGCATTGGCTACTATCCTTCTTTTGTATAAAGTGTGACTTATGGGAATGGGGTTAATATGTCTATAATCTAAGGGGTCATCAACTTTTAAAGGCAGAGAAATGGATTTCTTGGTTTTAGTAATTGAAATTTTGAACCTTGAGGAAGGAGGATTGGGTAAACTAAGAAGAGAAGGAGAGATATTGGAGGATGAAATTGTTGGGATGGATGGTGAAGTCCCAGATTTTATGGAGACAGATCCATCAGGTTCAATTACTCTTATTCTTTCAAAATAGTCTGGATTATTAAATTTAGGAAAGGGTAGAGGTAAATTAGTAAAATATGCATTGATCTGCATGAACCTTAAATTAGTAAAATATGCATTGATCTGCATGAACCTATGTTGTCGATATACATCATATGGGAGATAGAATAGATTAAGATTTGATGCATCAAGAACAGTGCGAGGTGATACTCTCGAAGTTGTCTTAACAAGTAAGGATTTGGTTGTTTAAGGGGGAATTAGTGTGGATGATGATGATGGTCCCTGGAAATCTAGTATGAAGTTATCAACAAATTCATGTATGCTTGGAAGATCAAACTTGAAGTTTTTAGGAAAAGGCCTTTTAATGAGATCAACATTAAGTTTTATAAATTCAGGGTCATCTAGGTGTGGGAATGGAAGATCCAAATAGCTAAAGCTTGCCTTATGAGCTTTCAATTTAGAGGAAACACATTTATTTATCTTTTGTTTGTGATGAATGTCTTCTTATAGTAATCTTATCTTTTCACTAGGTTTTATTGGTGGTGGAATGGAGATATCAGGAGGTACAAATTTTTTAGGATCTTTTGTGGAAGTGAGATAGAATTTTTCTAGGAAATGTAAAGGTGCTTTTCCTTTTTTAGCAGGAGTGAATTTCCTAGTTTTATGTTGGCTCTCGTGTAAGTATACATGATTATAAGAAATATAGATGAGGTAAGTTGACTATTGTTCCCAAGAGGAAGTAGGTTGTTACACACTAAGTATCAAACTTGTATTAAATCAACAATATTTAATTGAATGAAATCCAGTAGATGATATAAGAACTAAATCTGAATAATCAATGAAGTTGATAAACTGTAAAAGCAAAAGAAGAAATATCAATGGATGGAATATCTGGGAATTCAACTTCACCTAGCAATTCCACTTGTATTGATGAATTGCATTGAGTAAATCATCATTCCTCTCATTATCAATTAGATGCACTAAAGTATCTACCACCCTTTCTCAAGTGTTATGATAGGTGTGCCTATTAAAATGATTTACTATATCTCCATGCAAATCAAAATTACCCATTTAGCTTAAACATCCAAGTATAATATATGCGCTTGCAAGGTCATATTCACACGAATTGCACATATACAATGACTATCTCTAGACTTCATTGCATCATATGTTCTTCAATTCAAGAGTCTATTCCTAATTCACTTCTCTCGAGTATAAATTAAGAATTTAAGTTCATACACATGGTAGCTAAGCACATACACGCATTAAGCTTAGAAAAGAAGAAACCATGAGGAAGAAGATAATTTAACTCAAAAACCAAACATCAACACAAGCTTCATTGCTAGGATCCATTTAATCCTAGATAATAGAAATTGAGAACATCATATTTGAATTAAAACTAACTAAGTAATGTATAAACATCATCATAATCCAAAGTTGAATGTTGATTCAAAAACAAAAGATGAACTAGAAAGAAAACATAATATTCAGGTTGCAGTGGCTTTCTCCAATGATCTTCTTGTTCTAAACTTTTCTCCTCATCTAACTTGCTGTCTTTATGCCACTCTATTTGTTAGATGTCTTCTTAAATAACCAAGATAGCATGATTATAATAACACTTCTCCACAAATTGCAACTCCCTTACATACAAAAATCCTCTTCTTAAAATAACTTTATCTTTTTCATCCAAAAAGTTTTTTTCCATACGATTTCCAATAATAAATGTTGCATAATTGATTTCCAAAATATCCTTTTTGAATATTGTAAGATTTTATGTATTCCAAAAACTTCTAAAATTTTAACAATGTATGCAAAGAACCTTGCTTCCAAAAATAAGTCAGATGATTGTAAGTGCTAATCATTATGGAATCCCATTGCTAAAAAAATATATTGCTGATCATAGTTTGGATAGCAACATATAACGCATGGAAGAAGAACTAAATTTGTGCATTTTCAATTCTAAGCTTTGATTTCCAACTTTGATTCTTGTTAGGTTGATTGGAGGCATGAAAATCGAGCTATAAATTTGAATTCCTGCTTGGGTCACTCAAGTGAACTTCGGAGTTAATAAATTTTGCTTTGGAGTCAATGAATATTAACTTTGGAGGCAACAAAGAGAGCTTCAGAGTCATTAAAGCCAATTTCGGAGGTATAAGTCGGCTTCGAAGGCATGCAAGTGAACTCCGAAGTTACTGAAGTGAACTTCAGAGTCAGAAAATGTTGCTTTGGAGTCTTTGAAGTGAACTTTGGAGTTATTGAAGCGAAATTCCAAGTTGCTAAAGTGAACTTTAGAGTCACTAATTTTGCTTTAGAGTGAACTTTAGAGTTGTTGATGTGAACTTCGGAGTTACCAATTCTACTTTGAAGTTTTTGATGTTCTAAAGTTGTTTTAGTAGAATTCTCATAACTTTCTCATAAAAACTCCAAATTGACTGATTTAAATTAGATAGATAATTTTAAGATCTATAAGTTTTATGTTAATTACTTTTCCTAATTCTGCTTTAATTTTGATTCATGGAAGCTTAAAGTAGCATCTTTTGTGTTGCCTCCGAAATTGATATTTTGGAGTTTTCTAGAGAGAGTACTACTATTTTGATCATAAGTTTCTTATACAAAATTAGAATTGCTCCATTATTTTTTTCATTGGATAGATAATTTTAGGGGATACAACTTTTATGTTGATCTTTTTATCTGAATCATCCATCTTCTATGAGTCGTGAGCCTTTAAAGTGATACCTTCTGTCAAATGAAGTAGCGAATGAATGTGAAGCTCTAAAGGTAGTTGCACTCTTTTAGCCATAACTTTCTCATATAAATTTAGAATCATGTGATTATTAATGAATTGAAAATTTAAGAATAAAGGCTTAAATTTTCATGTTGAACACATTTTCCAAATATGCCTCCATTAGTCCCAAAATTACTTTAAAGTAACATCTTTTGTAATCTTCAGTTTTATTTAACAAATCAATAAAAAAAACTCTATTAAGTGCAATATCCACTGAAAAATATTAAAATAAGATCTTAAATATGTGAATTTAGATATAAAAAATATGATATATTATGAGCTTATCAATTACCCTCAAACATAGCTTTTGATCATTCTCGAGCAAAATAACAATCTAAACCCATGAATTAGTCAAGAAAATCTCTCTTAAACAATTAGTAACATGCCAAACAAATTACACATGTGCATATATCTCAGAAATCACTCAAAATAATTTTCAAGTAATCTCATGAAACTCATGCTTCATCAATCCTTTCATGAAATGAAAAAATGTGTGTGTGTGCAATGTCAATTTCATGTTACATGCATGTTTTTCAGTCAACAATGTACAAACTAGTAATTTTCATGATCTTCACAAAACACTCCATAAACTTGCTTTTCATAATCCTCTGCACTAATGTAGAAAAATTTGTTCACTTGGATCAATAGGTCTTTGTTAAGCTTGTAATGGGGCCTTGGGTTTAGCTACTAAGAAAAGGTAATAAGGATACACAAAGTAAGAGATCATATCTACATTTTATATGAATATTCACTCTCTTAACTTTTTATTTGGGGTTTTATCTATTTTATGAGATGTATTACTACCACACCCTAGACTTATTTCTTTTTTACTTTCATTAGGATGTGATCCCCCCAACTATGGGCTGTACTACTACCACATCTCCAAATTTATTTTCTATTGAGTTTATGGAGATATGATCCCCCCCAGTTGAAGGATAAATCCTTATTGATTTCTTTCCGTTTGTCCTTTTTCCTCTTCTTTTAGCATTCTTCTCTTTAACTCCCCCAAATTTATCTTCTTATATACTCATGTACCTCTCTGAAACCATGTGTTTAGAATATGTCTCTTAACAGGTCAATCATAGTTTTTTAGGCTGAATAGGTTTGAATGATGAGGCTAAAGAAAGAAAAATTGAATGGTGGTCTTTCACATGCTTTGCATATGCCATTCTTTCATTAAATCTCAATGGGGATACTAGTGATAGTGAATGTACTAGGTTAGCTTGAAAGGCTCAAACGGATCAAAGAATGCCTAAATCACTTCCAAGTAAACATGTTTTCTAGGATTTTGCCTTGAGGAATAATCAAATAAGTTCAAGCATACTTGTGTCAACCAGAATATGTTACTGAATTCACAACATCATCACTAATCCACGTACACTTTACATGATCATAATATAATGTGGTAATTAGAATTTTCATTAGTCATCAAAAGAAGGACTTATCATAAGAATCAGTAAATCATAAGAAAGCACATATCCTTCTTTTTCAATAATGTTCAATGGTAATAAAAAAAAAACTCAGCATATTTTACTTGATCATTAAAAGAGAATCCATCCTATTCAATTTCAGCATTGTAACACAGTTGCTCTTGAATTTCTTTAGCCAATTTATCAAAAGAGATGCTCATAGAAAAATTTTATACCCAAATTAAAAAACAAATTCCAAAACTGAATGCAAATCTGAATGCAAATATGAAATCCACATCTAAATGCAAATCTAAAATCTTCATTGTAAATCCAAATGCAACTCCCCAAATACCTTAAAACTTGAATCAAACATTGTCCTCAATGTGAAATAATGAAACAAGTTTAAGTTTAAGAGCTTCCCTAAATGAAGTGAATTCTAATCCTCTTCTTCTAAAATTTATTGGCATTCTTTGCAATTTTTTGACAATTTTCTTACTTGACATATAATTTGCAATCTCATGAAACTTCTATGCTCAATCTGAAATCAGGTTCTTACTTCTGGAATAGAAACATCAAACCATAACTAAAAAAATCTGTCCAAATAGAGAAAACAAAACAAACAACTAAGCTAAATGCGAAGAGAACAAAGAAACTTTAGATAGTTTATTTCTCATGAATTCAACTTTCTCCTCTGAAGTGAACCATTCTCCTTTGTTGGTGGACAAGAGTTGATCAAACTATTGATGGCTGCAATACAGAATTGTCTGAAATCAAGTAAGTAAACAAAAAAATCTCAAAAAACATTAAGAAAAATAAAGCAAATTAAAATTCCTAAAAGAGAAGAGATGAAGAAGTAGTTCTGATTTACAGTCTTCAGCTTGACTTTGTCACTTCTTCATGCATTCAATTTAAATTTCTCCCCGGATTTATCGCTTTTGATAATGACTTTGTGCATACAAAGAATAGGGTTGATCCCCTTGATGTTAGCTAATGTCCAACTGAAGGTATATTTCTGCTCATGTGGCAATTCCACTACCTAGTCCTCTTGAACTTCATCAAGCATAGATGATATGATCACTTGCCATATATTATCTTTGGAGGGCTTAGGTTATCTAGTTATATAGTGGTTCAGTTCCTCAAATTTGACAAGTTGCTCATGAAGCTTATCTCCTACTTCAAGTGTGTTGGTGGGTTGATAAATTGTTGCATTCTCCTCCACAAGTTGATCCACTTCATCAACCCTGAAATAGTCATCAGAAATATTAGGCAATTTCATAGCTTAAAAATATTAAATTTAACTTCCTTATCCTGAACACACATCATGAGCTTGCCCTTTTGTACATCAATTAGAGTCCGTCTAGTAGCTAGAAATGGCCTCCTAAAGATGAGTGGAATCTGTTGGTCTTCCTCCATGTCAAGAACCATGAAATCTGTAGGAAAGATGAACTTGTCAACTTTTACCAGAACATCTTCTACAATACCTCTTGGATGTCTAATTGTGCAATCAGCTAGTTGAAGTGATACTGTGGTTGTTTTAACCTCTCCCAATCCTAATTTTCTAAAAACAGAGAAAGGCATTAAGTTGATACTTGCACCTAAATCGCACAATGCCTTTTCAAAATAAGAATCACCAATAGTGCAAGAGATAGTAAAACTCCTTGGATCTTTCACCTTTTATGGCAATTTGTTTTGCAGGATGGCTAAACATTCCTCATTCAACTTCACAGTTTTATAATACTCTAACTTCCTTTTGTTTGCTAAGATCTCCTTCAAAAATTTTGCATGGCTAGGCATCTGTGCTAAGGCATATGTAAAAGGAATGTTAATATGCAGTTTTTTAAATACATCCAAAAATTTAGAAAACTGCTTATCCATCTTATGTTGTTGAAGTCTTTGAGGATAAGGGATTGGAGGCATATAAGGCTTGGGTTTGTTTGGAAATAGTTTGCTCTTAGCTGCCTTTTGTGGTTGTTCAATTACTTCCTCTTGTTTTTCTTTGGGAGTCTCTTGTTGAACATCTTCTTCTCTCCCTTGCTTTCCACTTCTCAGGGTTACAACTTTTACCTTTTCAATTGGATTTTTCTCAGTGTTGCTGGGTAAAGAACCTTGTTGTCTTCCTGACAACATGTTTGCTACTTGTCCTACTTGCATCTCCAAATTCTTCATTGAGGCCTCTTGATTTTGAAACCTCATGTCTGTGTTATGCATGAATTCTTGTGTGCTACTCATGAAAATTTTGAGTGTTATTTGCTAGTTTGCTAACCATCTTGTCCAAACTAGATTTTCTCTTCTCTAGTTGCTTAAATTTTGGCGGTGGCCTTGCTGCACTATGATTGTTTCATGAGAAATTTGGATGATTTTATCACCTTGGATTGTAAGTATTGCTATATGAATTATTTTGTGACCTATTGAAATTACTAACAAAGTTAGCATTCTCACTACATTGTGCAAAAGTGTTACCTACCTAAAAATCCATGCTAGCAAGTCCTCCACCACAGAAATCACAAGTCTCTTTCTGAATTTTCATTATTGAAGCTTTCATATTGTCTATCTTCCTATTCAATGCTTCAAATTGTGCAGTGAGTGCAGTGAGACCGTCCACTTCATGCACTCCTACTAGTCTTCTTATTGGTAGCCTTTTAGTAGGCCACTAATAGTTGTTAGATGCCATCTCCTCCAATAGTTCATAAGCTTCTTCTGGTGTTTTATTGTTCAATGATCCTCCTGCAGCTATATCAATCATAGAACAACAAATTGGACTAGTCTCATTATAAAAAGCTTGTACTTGCGTCCAAATGGGTAGTCCATGATGTGGGCATCTCCTCAGTAAGTCTTTAAATCTCTCCCATACCTCGTATAATGATTCATTGTCTATCTGCATGAAAGTTGTAATATCTTTACACATCTTAGCAGATTTTGAAGGAGGAAAAAACTTACCTAGGAACTTCTGTGTCATAGCATCCTAAGTGGTGATTGAGCCTATAAGAAGAGAAGAAAGCCAACTTTTAGCTTTATCCTTTAGAGAAAATGGAAATAATCTCAACCTGATTGCATCATCAATGACTCCATTATATTTGATTATATTACAAATTTCAAAAAAAGCATCCAAGTGGCTGTTTGGATCATCGCTTTGTCATCCACTGAATTGCACAGATTGCTGAAGCATATGAATAAGAGATGGCTTAATCTCAAAATTATTTGCTTGAACTGCAGGTCTTCTTATGCTTAATGTTTGTCCCTAGACAGTTGGAGCAGCATAATCTCTCAAAAGCTTGCATGGATTTTCAACTACTTCCACTTCAGCTACACCTGCATCTTCTATATTTTCAATCAAAATTGATTGTTCTCTCAGTCTTCTTCTGTAGGTAAGATCAATTTCTGGGTCAAATTCAGCTAGATTGCCTTGCTGACTTTGTACCATACACTACTTTTTGCAAAAATAACAAAAAAAGTTAGATCTAGTACTAAGCAGAAAAGGAAAAATCAAATTAATACTAATATTGATTAGTAGTGATATTAATGTATAACTCAATGCCTTCCCCAGCAATGGTGCCAAAAACTTGTTGGCTCTCCTGCAACTATACATGATCACAAGTAATATAGATGAGGTAAATTTAGTATCATTCCCATGAGGAAGTAGGTTGTTACACACTAAGTACCAAACTTGTATCAAATCAGTAATATTTGATTGAATGAAATCCAATAGATGATATAAGAACTAAATCTGAATAATCAATGAAGTTGACAAATTATAAGAGTAAAAGAAGAAATATCAATGGATGAAATATCTAGGAATTCAACTTCACCTAGCAAATTCACTTGTATTGATGAATTGCATTGAGTAAATCATCATTCCTCTGATTATCAATCGAAAACGCTAAAGTATCTACCACCCTTTCCTAAGCATTATGATAAGTGTGCCTATTAAAATGATTTACTATGTCTCTATACAAATCCAAATTAATAAACCCATTTAGCTTAAACATCCAAGTATAATACATGTGCTTGCAAGGCCATTTTCACAAAGATTGCACATGTACAATTGCTATCTCTAGACTTCATTGCATCATATATTCTTCAATTCAAGAGTCTATTCCTAATTTACCTCTCTCGAGTATAAATTAAGAATCTAAGTTCATGCACATGGTAGCTAAGAACATACACGCATTAAGCTTAGAAAAGAAGAAACCATGAGGAAGAAGATAATTTAACTCAAAAATCAAACATCAACACAAGCTTCATTGCTAGGATCCATTTAATCCTAGATAACAAAAATTTAGAATATCATATTTGGATTAAAACCAATTAAGTAATGTATAAACACCATCATAATCCAAAGTTGAATGTTGATTTAAAAACAAAAGATGAACTAGAAAGAAAACAGAATATTCAGTTTGCAGTGACTTTCTCCAATGATCTTCTTACATTAAACTCTTCTCCTCGTCCTCTATCTTTGCTCTACTTTATTCCCTAGATGTCTCCTTAAATAACCCAGATAGCATGATTATAATAACACTCCTCCACAAATTACAACTCTCTTACGTACAGAAATCCTCTTCTAAAAATAACTCTGTCTTTTCCATCCAGAAAGGTTATTTCCATAAAATTTTCATAAATAGATGTTGTACAATTGATTTTCAAAAGATCCTTTCTAAATATTATAATAGTTTATACATTCCAAAAACTTCTAAAAATTCAGCAACGTATGTAAAGAACCTTTTTTCCAAAAATAACTCAGATGATTGCAAGTGCTGATTATTGTGGAATCCCACTACTAAAAAAATATATTGCTGATCATAGTTTATATAGCAACATCTGAAGCATGGAAGAACAACTAAATTTATGCACTTTCAATTCCAAGCTTTGATTCTTGTTAAGCTGATTGGAGGCATGAAAATTGAGCTACAAATTTGAATTCCTACTTTAAAGTCACGTAAGTGAACTTTGGAGTCAATAAATCTTGCTTTAGAGTCACTGAATATTAACTTTGGAGGCAACAAAGTGAACTTCGGAGTCATTGAATCCAATTTCGGAGGTACAAGTCTGCTTTGGAGGCATGCAAGTGAACTTCAGAGTTATTGAAGTGAACTTCAGTGTCAGAAAATGTTGCTTCAGAGTCTTGGAAGTGAACTTTAGAGTTGCTAAAGTGAACTTTGGATTCATCAATTCTGCTTTAGAGTTTTTGATGTGAACTTTGGAGTTACTTACATGAACTTCGGAGTCACCAATTCTGCTTTGGAGTTTTTGATGTTCCAGAGCATTTTTAGTAGAATTATCATAACTTTCTCATATGAACTCCAAATTATTATTGCATTGTATAGATAATTTAAAGATATACAAATTTTATGTTAATCACTTTTCCTAATTTTGCTTGTATTTTGAGTTGTAGAAGCTTAAAGTACCACCGTTTATGTTGCCTCCAAAATTGATATTTCATAGTTTTCTAGAAGAGTACCACTGTTTTGATCATAAATTTCTCGTAAGAACTCAGAATTGCTCCATTATTTTTGTATTAGATAGTTATGTTGATCACTTTGTCTGAATCATCCATCTTCTATGAGCTATGAGCCTTTAGAGTAACGCCTTCTGTCAAATGAAGTTGCAAATGAATGTGAAGCTCTACAGGTAATTATACTATTTTAGCTATAACTTTCTCATATAAATTCCAAATCATGTGGTTATTAATGCATTAGAAATCTAAGAATAAAGGCTTAAACTTTCATATTGAGCACATTTTCCAAATATGCCTCTATCAATCCCAAAAATTACTTTAAAGTGACATCGTTTATAATCTTCAGTTTAGTTTTACAGATCAATAAAATAAACTCTATTAACTATAATATCCATTAAAAAATATTAAAAAAATATCTTAAATATGTAAATTTATATATATATATATATATAATATAATATATTATGATCTTATCATTCTAGTAATGGAATGATGAGGATGAGTGGTTCTATGGGAGATACTTAATGAGAGAAGTGTTTTTCTTTAAGGTGATTTTTATGTTTTTGAGAATTTGAGTAAGTGGTATTTCTGAATCAGAGAGTTCTTCAACTAACTCAGATGAAGATGAATGTGAGAAAGATGTAGAACTTGGAGAGTTGTGATTTTTGTGAGCAGAAGGGGAAGTTGGGGAATGAGTACTCATGATTTGTGAAATGGACATGGTTATGTGGATTGGAGAGAATTTTGGAGAGGATTTAGATTTGTGCTTGATCTCTGATAGATTTGGCTGAGGAAATTAGAGTGTCTAGTACATTATGTTATCTCGTTAAAACTCATTTGCACTATGCCTTAATGGATTATCATATTATGTGCCTAAATTAAGATGTACATTATGTTGGTCCTATGTAAATGAGTAGCTCAAGAGGGGAGGGGTGAATTGAGCATATAAAAATTATGGCCAAATAAAAATTAATGATCTAAGAAGTAGTGATGCAGTACATATATAATTTTCTCATATCTGATTATTTAATCTACGTACCTGCTTCACTTCCAAATTTGACTTCTCTTAACCATTCCTGTTTCAGGTAGGTTATCCTATGTGCATGATAATGTGAGTGATAATGTTATGCTTAATGAAGAATAAAATAGATGAATAAACACACACACAAATAACATAACTTTTATAGTGGTTCGGGAACCCCATCCCTACATCCACTCTTCCAAGGGTTGTGCCTTGGGTTCTACTATATTCCATATAATGGAAGTACAAAAGTGCTCCCAACACTCTTCTAGATTCCGGCTCTAGGGGGCATAGATAGTGTTCCCAACACTCTTCTGGATTCCAGCACTAGGGGGCATGAGTATAGTGTTCTCAATGCTCTTCTAGTTTTACGAGCTTACCAGGAAACTCATTGGTTTCAAAAATCACTAACAAACTTGTTGGTTTTCTAGAGCTCACCAATAACTCATACAATGAGGTTTTCTTGAGTTCACCACCAACTCACATAGCTAATTAACAACTCTCTTTTTGTATATTATATTGCCTCTTTTCTTAGGCTTATTTAAACAAAGATTAAGCTCATTTATAAAATGATATCTCGTTGAAGCTCATTAGATATCAATACTCTAGGTGTTTAATTAAGATAGAACTTTTACGCTTATTGTCTATTAGTGCAATGGAGCTTGATTATCTAGGAGGAAGCATAGTTAGATTGAGAGATGTTACTTGATTAAACTTTATTCTGAATGTTGAAGACTATTCTAATTTCTCCCATTGAAAAGTTTTCTTCTTGAGAAACTCATTTGTAATTGGAAACCCTGCAGTGTCGTTCTTGAAAAAGATGCTTTTCTAGTTTTAGCAAATGCTAGATAAAGACTTTTCTGCTTGATTGACTCTTTCACTATTATGAAAAGACGCCCATTAAGCCTGAAGGGATGCAACCTCTAAATATTATAACCTTTACCAGAAGTAGATTGCGTTCTTTTGAATTTCTTTCCATCTTTAGCTAAGCTCGATTTGTCCGATCTACTCAATAAAATTTGCTTTGAATTTTAACCTGATAGTGTAGTAGGCAATGTCTAGTGCAGGCAACTTCTACTCTTCGTAATATATCATATTTTATTTGAGGAATTTGTCTATTCATGTCTTGATTTTGTCTCTTGTAAGTAATAGACAAAGCGGATCTGAGTAGATCCACATAATAGACAACTTCATCTTTTCAATTCTATCAGAGACCATTGCAGCATCTTGCTTTATCTTTTGGTTTGTCTGTTATAAGTAATAGATGAATTGTAGAGGCGCAAATGAAGTTCTTCCTCTTTGCTACTTATCAAGTGATGTTCTCTTTGCAGATGAAGTTTCTTTCATTTAGGTGAAGTAGCTTGTCTGTTATAAGTGGTAGATGATCTTTGTGATGCAGATAAAACTTCTTCATGGTAGACAAGGTAACTTTCACCAGAAGAAGTCCTCTTTTTATTAGCTGAATTGGCTTTATCTTTTGTAAGTACTAGACAATTCTTCATGGTAGATAAGACTCCTTCTTTGATAGACAAAACTACTTTATCTATTGAAATTAGTAGAAAAAGTTATCAGCTATAGACAAAGTTTTCTAAATGGTTCATCTATTGGTTTGTCTATCATAAGTGATAAATGAAATTGTGGTATGCAGACGAATCCTCCTTTTAGTCGCTCATATGATGGGTTGTCTATTAGGTAATAGACGACTTATTGAGGCATAGATGACTTGCTTCTTCAAAGGTTGTCTGATGGTTTGACTTTTGCTAGTTGCAAACAAATCTTGTAAATGAAGACGACAGACAAAGTTTTCTTCTTTAGCTGTTGTACCATTTTTACTTCGTCTTCTATATTTTCTGCAGAAATTACAGACAGTTTCCTTAGCTTCTTCAGTTTTCAGATGATCATTATATGAGAGACAAATGCTTAAGTAATTTGATTCCATTTTAGCATCTTCATTTGTCTGATTTTAGCTCAGTTTCATCTCTTGCTTCAGTAAACTGAATTTGTCTATTTCTTGTGGATAAATGTTGATTATAAGTATTTCTTTTAACTTGTCCAAGGAATAATTTATCTAAATTTTCTTGAGGCAGATGCTATCTGATACTGACTTTATCTGTAAATGGTTTGCTTGATCACTCATTGAGGCTTGAACTTCATAGCTACGAATTTCTTTTATGGCTTCTTTTCAAAGTTTCAGTGTCATTCTTTCTTATCATACTTATCTTCTTTCGATTAGTGGATTATGCTTTCTAATGCATTCACTATGTACATTGTCCACTATATTTAAATTGCTTCCCTGTATGTTTAGATTTGTTTTTGTAAAGCTTGGAAACACACTTGTTAGTGCCACACATGTTCACTCTTATGTTGTTGCTCATCCTCAAAACCTAGCTATTTGCCATATGCACTGTTTGGTTCAACATATTATCCTTGCTCCATATCATGTGTAAATTATATAAGGATCAATACAATGATAAAATATGATATATATATATATATGAATGCTAACAACGTAGCAAGTGTAAAAAACTTCTAAGTACAGAACTGCGATCAGCTACCTCAACTATCTACTACGTTCGAAAGAAATTAAATTTAAAGATCATTCTGAAAGATTAAATTATTGAAGATCATGAAAGAAGAGGAAGAATAAATAAGGCTTCGAAATGTATAGCTAAAGATCTTGCTCTATTTGTTAAACTCAGAGAGAAAACTCCACAGATGAATCAATGATAGAAATAGTTAAAGATGAAGTCATGATTACAGAGCTTAAACTACAGACTATCAATCAGCTAGAGTTTGTTTAAGACAAAGCAAGAAGGAGTAATCTCTTCAAGGGCATAGACAAATGAAGAAAGACAAAAAAAAATAGTCACCCGGACAATCATGCATAAAGGAAAGAAGCTTTTTCTGACAAACAAAACCAATTGACAGGATTCATCCAAGGATAGGAAGGCAAGATGTAAAGATAAAGTAGAAGCAACTTTGTTTAAGCAAAGACAAACAAAGTAAAAGATGAAGTGGAAGTAGCATAGTGAGCACAGATGAAGCTGCATAGACAAAATTAGATGAAGTGGACTTCAATGCACAAGCACATTCGTCTATAACTTAATACAGACAAATCTAAAGATGAAGTTGATGAGCGAATTTTATTCACTTATATTGCATATAACTCAGATTGTTAATATTGTTTATCCTTGAGAATTTGTGAGCTTTTCATTAGATATTGTACCCTATTTGCAGGTGCTTTGATTAAAGAAACAATAGTCTAAATGAAATATAAAAAGAGATGCAACTCAAGGATGAAGGTGTGCCAAAAATCATGTTTTTATGTTAGCAAAATTTGGGGCTACGACACCAAACCATGTTCAAGGCACATGTGCATCCAGCAAATTTTGGGGCCGCTTTCCTATCCTTCTCATTCATGGGAGCTCATGGTTTAGTATATGGTGTCTACCTTAACCATGATTAGATAATCAATCTAAATCATAATATTGGTTATCAAGCAATAAAATAAATCAAATCATTGCAAACAACATAATGAATGAAACAAGATCATATAGTCATTTATAACCAACAATCCATATAACAAAGAGTATCAAATAAGGTTATATCTTTACCCTAGAAAGAGGGATTTAGTTTATAATATAAATCAAAACAACTTTCTTAGATCGGATCATCACAATGAAGAACATCTTCTCTCCTTCCTCTTGCTTGCAATCTCCCTTCTTCTCCATAAGAAACTTCAAAGATCTGCCCCTCAAAACCCTTAGAAAGAACCCTCAAACGAAGTGAAAAAAGATTCCCTCAGAAGCCCTCTCTCTTTGCCTTAAAAAGCAAGAAACAAGGAGAGCAAAAAATATTACAAAATTCCCAGATAATGCTAGCACCACAGCTCTAAATCTGGGATCGCAACCCCAAAATTTGTTGGTTGCAACTTTGCCTTGAACGTGATCTAGTGCTACGGCCCCAAAATTTACTAACACAAAAACTTAATTTTTTTTTGGCACACCTTCTTCATTCTTGAGTTGTATATCTTTTTATGCTTCATTTGGACTATTCTTTCTTTAATCAAAGCAACTACAAAAAGGGCACAAAATCAAATGATAAACTCACAAATGCTCAAGGATAAACAATGTTAACAATCTGAGTAATATGCAATATAAGTGAATAAAATTCACTCATTAAATACCCCCAAACTTACTTATTTGCTCATCCTCAAGTAAATTTGAAAAGTAAACATTCAAAAAGAACACAAAACGCGTTGATCCGGTTCATAGTTCAAAAACCTCAATACAATTTACATGGCTAAAAAGAAGATTTCAATATATCATTCTTGTCTACAGCTTTAACTTAAGCCCCATTCTATCCACTTTAGATTCCAAGTGCATGTGCAATAATTATAGCCATTTCAATCTAGTCACTTCATACTCATATTCATTCATGCAACTAAGCATTACATGTTTAATGCAAACCCTATGAACTAACAAAGTAAACCAGAGAGACTACATTAGATGATCATTTGATTTTTTGTGGGCTTTATTACTATCACATTCCTCATTCTATCTTATTTTCTTGAATGTGATCTTCCTAATCCTTGGGCTATATTACTATCATACCCCCAAACTTATTATCTTTTTCATTC
>JAYJMB010067077.1:0-24915 GCA_036873735.1 Pouteria campechiana
AGTTATTTTTTATTCATACTATTCAAAACCCCCTTCTTTACTAAACACATTGCACAAAAACATACTAATTACTCCTCCTGGGATCGACCCTTACTCACACTACTACAAGAAATTAGATTGGAGCAAGGTTCTAAATTTGGGTGCCCACGACAGCACCACCAGTTTCAGAAGCTATGTTCAGAATCACACAATCTACTCTAAAGTCATGTACTGATCAAGCTTCAGATGTTTATGTCTGAAGCACTTCCAAAATGCTTGAATTGTAGATCAAAGTGGTTTTAGAGGAACAAAGTCTTCAATGGCATCTGGGCACCATAGCACCCACAACCCTATTTCTCAAAGGTTCATACAGAGTCTAGGCACCACAATGCCCAAGACATTCAGCAACTCAATTTATTTTTTTAGAAATTCAGTTTTTATGCAATACAACTTTTGGAAGTTTTATGCATTGCAACTTTTGGAAGCTATCTTTAGAATCTAAGTTGTATGGAAGTTTGAATTATTATCAGAAGATGATTTCTATGCATAAGTAATATTGCAATTCATGGGAGAGTGTGCTAAAACCCCTGCTTCTGGGATTATAAAAGGAGGAGAACACATCCACAAAATGGGACAATTTTTGGAGAGGAGAGTTCTGCTAGAGAGAAAAACAGGGAAGCGAGGAAGAAAGATTTGTATGCTATAGCATGTATATTTCAAAGAGTGTTCTTTATATTTTTATTATGAACTAATTTTCTTTTTCTATGGTGATGATGTAGCCCTCATGGATATTTTATTTTAAACTAGAATTGTTGGTTAATCAATTTAGTTTTATTTTGTTTCATTCACTGTGTTTATTGTAGTCGTCTGATTTATTTAATTACTTGATCACCAATTCTATGAATTAGATTGATTGTCTAGGAACAGGGTTATGGTAGATGCATTATGTTAAATCATGTAAGAGCTCTCTTGAATGAATGAATACATGGTTATGGTAGACACCTTATGCTAAACTATTCTATTTGGTTCATTATAGTTCTTCTGATCTTAATGAAATTTCAATATCAATTATATTACATGCCATAAGTAATTGGATGAGTGAAAATACTTGATTTAAACTTGCACACCTAATGATAATAATCATATATTGGATAAAATGAACCTAAGATAATGAATTGAATCCAACATTCCAATGACATAGGATGTTAGTGAATGGTGAAATTGAATCCCTAGACTCTTGCGATCTATGAAACCTCCTTTACATTACTCACTACTTTTTTTTATGTTTTTTGATCTTATAGTTGATTTACTTAGTTTGACTTCTTCTTGTTTATTTAGTATTTCTTAGTTTTAGTAACTAGATTTAATTGAATTAGTTTAATCAATTCTCTATGGAATTGACCATTGTTCTTGCAAGCTATACTGCTGTAAACTCATGCACTTGTGAGGAATTAGAATTTGACCATCAAGTTTTAAGCGTAGTTGCTGGGGAATTGGTTTTAGAATAATTAAATTAATTTAGTTATAATTTTTTACTTTTTTATTATATTTTAGTTTCTTTAGGAATTTTAGTTGTTTACTTTTTCCTTCTTTCTTTTACAGAGCTATGAATGCATGGAAGATGATCGCTGAATCCCGTGTTATTACCCTTTAATGATCACATTAACAAAGTTAAAAAAGGGATAGAGATCATAAGTGAAGAAGAAGAAAAATAGATGAGCGAAAACATGGAAAATAGGGTGGCTCAAACATTAGTTGATGAAGGAGTTTGCATGCCCTACTTTTTCGATATTGTCTTCATGCATTATTTTAGATGATAATGCTAGGAATTATGAGCAAAAATATATGCACTTTAATATGCTTCCTTCTTTTCATGGTGTTGCTGCAAAAGATCCTTTAATTTTTAGGCGTGATTTTTATAAAACTATACAAACCTTTTTATGTAGGGAATTATAGAGGATCAATTGCATATCAGATGTTTTTCATACACCTTGAAGGATGCAACAAAAACCTAGTTTATATCATTGGCTCCTAGTTCATTAATTATATGGGATGCAGTTTACAATAAGTTTATTGGTAAATTTCATTCTCATGCTAAAATTGCAGAGCTAAGAAAGTAACTTCTGCTCGGATGGAAGGTGAGGCATTCCATGAGCCTTGGGAAATATTTAAAGTACCACTAATTCAATGTCCTCATCATTATTGTCCTTTAGAGTTACTAAATCAATTTTTCTACAATGGACTGACACAACCATGCCAATCAATGGTCGATAATGCCGCAGGATGAGCAATAAGAGAGAAGACCCCAGAGGAAACTTATAATCGGTACGAGATGCTTGGAGCAAATTTGCAACAAAAAAGTATTTGAGGAGGTCTAGGGGTATATATGAGGTAAATTCTAACACTGAACTTTCTATGCAGATGTTGGAGCTGGCAAAGCAAGTGAAAATGATATGCTCTATGATGATAAACAAAAAATAACCTATTCCTGCTAAGGTATGTTCTATTTGTGTGATTGTAGGTCACTCACATAATGCTTGCGCTTCTGTGAAAATTTTGTAGGTGTTTCAAAACAAGCGAATGCAAGAAACTTCTATAACTCTCGACCTCAAAATGATCCATATTCAAATACTTATAATCCTAGTTGGTGAAGTCATCCAAAATTTTCATGGAACAATAATCATAATCAGAATTTAGTAGGAACTTAATTTCAACCAAAGAAGCCCACTCTTAAAGAAATTATTTAGAATTTTATCCAAGCAACTCAGACTCAGTTTCAAAATAATGAAGCCAGAATATTGTACAGTGTCAAGTTTTGTAATATATAGGTGAGAGAGTATTGTACCCATAGGGATTATATATTTTAATTAATTGATAGCTATTGTCATGAATAATTCTAACTTTACTTGGATAACTGATCAATAAGAAATTGAATAATAATTAAAATGGACAACCTTTGAATAGAATAAATCAATGTATGAAAGCTCTAGAGGATTGATTTCATTTATGCCTCATTCATGGTGTTTTCAACGCATTCCAGGTTGATCATTGCATTGGTTTATAAATCAAGAATGCAATAACACTCAACTCCCTCTCCGAGTGCTGATTCAAGTATCTATCCCCAACAATCCAATTTTGATATCCCTATAAAATCAAAACATTATGAATGTATTAAGATATAGGATTCTCTAGAATGATTTCATAAAACCTAGAAGCTCTCCTAAGTCATCTATGATTTTATGATGTGATGCGTAGATCTTATTTGAGGTTACCTCTCCTAAGTGTCAAACCCTAAATACTTAATCATCCAATAAATGGCCAATAAATTGAAAGTATTAACCATAAGACATCACAAATAAACTAATTGCAAGATCAATTACATAATTCATTGATTATACCTTGAATTCCACATAAAATCAATCTCCCCTCTAGAAAAGGGGAGATTAGCTACTCATGATGCAAGAATAATCAATCAAATAACCATTTAACATCATAATAGTTGAATTCCCAAAGTTAAAGCCAAGATACAAGGAGTGAAAGAAAGTGAAATACAAGGAAACAAGTGAGAACCATGTCTTCCCCATTTCTTCTTTTCTTCTGATCTTGAATTTAAGCTTCTCCTTCTTGATCTTCAAAACCTTGATCTTCTTCTCTTCAAAAGCCCTAAGAAAAATCTTTGAAAACCAAAAAAACTTGCTTCCACAAGTCCCAGTCCAAGCTTTCTTGCAACACTTTAACAATCATTAAGAAAAATCTGCAAAATTGTCACCCCTTCTTGTGCTGCGACATTGGATTTCAATGTTGTGACATTAAGCTGTTGATTGCCCATTCTACGTGATGAATTCCCTTTGAATGTCGCGACATTGAGTTGCTGGATGCTGAAATATGCACTTGGAACTTCAAATGTCATAGCATTAAATTGCCATGTCACAAGATTGAACATACTTCATTTTTTTAGCTGAATGTCATGACATTGGATTGTTGTGCTGCGGCATTGAACTTGCTATCCACCATTCCTTTGCTTCTTCTTTGTATTTCCTCCACTTCATTGCATTTCCTTTGACATGTGCATTTCCTCTTTGTTTTCTTCATCCTTCTAGCAATCATGTACCTACAAACAAAGACAAACATCAACACGACCTATTAACTAAAAATAACATAAGAACAAACCAAAAGTGAGCTCAAAAAGGAATGACATAAGTGAATAAAATTCACTTATCAACTACCTCCAAACTTACTCATTTACTTGCCCTCAAGGAAAACACAAAGAATAAACTTTTAAAAGAAACACAAACACAACATTGATAAAGTTCATCATCAAAAGGCCTCAATATGATCAACATAACTTAGAAGAAAACTTAGAAATATCATGCATGTCTAGAATTTCAACCTGAATATAATCCTATCTACCTTTGATTCCTAGTGCATGTGCAAAAAGTTATACCCATTCCAATCTAAGTTACTTCATACTTAAATTAATTTATGCAACTAACTAAAATAGATTCAATTCGAACCCTATGAATTCACAATTTAAGAGAGACTACAATCAATACGCATATGAATTATTTACTTCCATCTTTACTCTTCTTATTTTTCATTTTGTGGTTAATATTACTATCACACTCCTCAATTTATCTTCTTTTGTGTTTTTTAGAATGTGGTTCCCCTGAAATTTGGGCTATATTACTACCACACCTCCAAACTTATTTTTTTTTCATTTCATGGAGATGTGATCCACTCAAATAAATGATGACTTCTTATTTTGGTTTTTCTTTTATGTCATCTAATGCTCATCTCAAACAATAATTACAAATAGTTATAGAGTTTAAAATGAGCTATGTATACTTGGTCACCTAAACTATTGCTAAGTACTTGATGAATTCAAAAAGAAATTGCTATGTGAACAAATCTATAAGGAATCTAAAGTAAATTAGACTAGTGTTCAAGTTAAGCACATAGACTATATTGACATCCTTCATTTTCTTTCTAAGCCATTGTTAAAAATCATGTTCATATCATTGATCTTCTACAAAGAACTCTAATCAATGCTCAAAATAATTTTTTTCACTAAACAGGAATACTAAAACAAAACACACAAACAAGACACACAACATAAACAAGACCCCCCATACCCCTAAACTTAAAAACAAACATTGTCCTCAATGTTCATAATAATGAACAAGGGGGAAAGAAACTCCCTTTTGAGAGAATGTGTTCCTGTGATGGTGGATGAAGGTAGGTTACTTTTGATGTCGTGCTTAGGTTTTTGAAGGGGTTGCCTAATATCAAGAAAATAAAAAATTAACTAAGCAAAATGATTAATAAAATCAAAATCAAAAAGACTAAAAATTCTAAGAGATAAGGGATGAGAGGTAGTTCTAATTTATAGTAATTAGCTTGACTGTTTCCTTCTTTACACATCATCTTTGAGGTGAATTTTTACTTTTCTGTGCCTAGGTTCTTTACATCTTTGTGTCAACTTGAGGAATCTTTTTGGTGCACTTAGTCAATAAATGTACTCAATTGCTTCATCATTGTTAATGGATTTTTCTGAACACTATTCTATGTTTCCTTCCATTACATCACTTTTGAAACAATCATTGTTCTCTTTATTCAGCTTCAATTCCTTGAAAACACTAAACTTCAATTCTTCATTTTGGATGTGCAATGGCTTTTCTTTGTCTACATCTATAAAATAAGAAGAAATAGTTGGTGACATGACTGTATGGTTTTGATGACAAATAAAACTTGATTAAAAGTTATATAATAATGGTTGTTATCAAGTTTTTAGCATGTAGAATCAAGTTGCGAGTCTTAAAAAAATGAGCACAGAAAATATATTCCATGGCAACAAGGCTTGAGCAAGTAAAGAAGCAAAAGATGAAGTGCTATAATAGGCAAAGCAGAATGAAAAGGACTCAGTTGCTTTCATTCATCTGTCAAAATTGAAAACTACATCTGACAAATGCAAGATAATTTGTATACAGCAAATTTCGTCTATCACAAGTAGGCCATAGTTATGCCAAAGGTCATCTAATGAGAATAGACAAAGGCAGAAGAAGTGAAGTTCTTTTCAACAGAACAAAAGGCTTCATCTGCTATCAACGGACAAAGCGGAGAAGCAAGAATCTTATGGGAAAGCAGAAACTTTGTCTATCTCAAGTGAGCCAATGATCGTCTACTATTGATAAAAGAAGTAGAAAAGAAAGGAGCAAAGTAAAAGATTTGTTAGTGATAGTCTAGTGTTAACAGACAAGCAAAGAAATATTCTTTTAGACGAAGGCGTGAAAAAAATTACAAATCAACACTTCATCTATTCCTTACAACAGATAAACCCACCAGATGATGCTCTGAAGTAACAAGACATTATGCCTCTATAATACAATAGACAAAGAACTTGAATGGTGAAATTCGTCTAGCAGCAATAGAAAGAATGATTCATTAGTCACTCATAAAAGACAAAGACGAAGGAACTTTGTCTTATGGACAGCTGAACAGATACTTCATCTATCATAAGTAAAAGATGAGCAATAGTCAAAATGAATCATTAGTCTTTGCCTAGCATTAATAATGATCTTTCTATATTGATGAAAGCCGTATTCATTGTAGTAATACCTCAACCAAAGCTTATTGAGAAACTAGAAAATGTTTTTTCCAAGGTCGACGCAACAGACATTTCAGCATACAAGGAATTAGCAGAAGTCAGAGAATCCCAAACGCGCCAATCAGATTGACTTCTGTCATTAATAGAGTTCACCTATAACTAACAATTAGAATTCAAAGCAGCTATAAATGGAACATCATTGGAGCAGAAGGAGCTAACGAAGCAAATTGAAAAAGTCATTTAGACCTTCTTGAGAGCATTTACTGATCTGAGCTAAATATTCTACAATTATTCAAGATTCAAGAGCCTTGTATCCAAACCTTCCTCAATATTTTTTGAAGGCTCTCAACTACCTTTGGGAAGATCATTTACTTCTGCATTCAACCTTCAAAAACCTTGCCCTGTCTTATTGAGAAATTTCTGTGCTTAAACTTTGGATATTCATTTCTTGTTCCTTGAGCTAATGGTTGTAACTAGACTCAAGAAGAGCTGTGACTATCTGAGTGTAGACAAGAGCTGTTTGTAAATACCCCCTAGAGCTAAAATCTAGAAGAGTGCTGGGAGTACTGCGATTATGCCTTCTGGAGCTGGAATCCAGAAGAGTATCGGGGACACTTGTTTATGCCCCCTAGAGCTGGAATCTAGTAAAGTGTTAGGGACACTATTGTATTTTTGCTCTTAGGAATAGTGGAACCCAAGACACTATGATAAAAGTGCTCTTAGAAGAGTGGAGTAGAGTGTTTACTCGAACCACTATAAAAATCTTTGTGTCTTATCTATTTTGTGCATTTAATGTTCAAGTGATTGATTACTAGAGGGAAGAATAATCCTAAAGGAGTTGAGAAATAATTTTTAAGTACCCAATTCACCCCTCCCCTCTTTTGTTTTTGCCTAACCTTCTAGACCAACAAGTGGTATCAAAGCAAACTACATAAACACTTGTAGTGATATAATTACAAACTCATCATCTTCTTACAAAACCTCTAACAAATATTCACTGAGGGGCAATCATCTTCCCGGCCACCCCTATTTGATGGAACTAACTTCGTTTACTAAAAGTTAAGGATGAAATAATTTATTATAGCCAATGCTATGGAATCTTAGAGGGCTATGAAAGTTGGAATCACTCTTTCCACTACTGAAGTAGATGCATGGACTAAAGAAGAAGCTACCTTAGTCCAAAATAATGCAAAGGCTATAAACTCTTTATTTTATGAACTTTCCTCATCTGAGTTTGATAAAGTATCCTCTTACACTACTGCAAAGGATATATGAGATAAATTAGTATCTATTTTTGAAGGTTCCTCACCAGTTAAGGGAACTAGACGAAATATGCTGATAAGAGAACTAGAAAATTTAAGAATGAAAGATGGTGAAAGTATATTTGAAATGTATGTTCAATTTTCTAAGGTTACTAATGCCTTGAAAGGTTTGGAAAAAGAAGTTACAAATTCTAAATAGGTAATGATGATGCTAAGAGCAATACTAGATTAATGGAACTAGAAGATCACAATAATAGAGAAAGCAAAGAATCTGAATACTCTTCTGTTAGACAATCTTATCAGCTCATTGATGTCACACGAGATAATCAATAATAAAAGAGAGGTGCCACAAAGCCAAAGAAAATTATTACTCTAAAAGTGCCCAAGAAGAGCAATAGTGATCCAGCATCAAAATCTGATGATGATATGGCCATGTTGGTTAGAAATTTCAAAAGGTTTGTACGAAGCAGCAAAAGTAACATCTTAAGGAGACAACCTAGACAACAAAAGGAAATGACTAAAAGAAAGAAGGATCTCCCCACATGCTATAGATGTGGAGGGATCGGACACTTATCACCTGAGTGTCCCAACGAATAAAAAGTAAATATTAATGAGAAGGATGATAGAAAAGAAGAGAAATGTTTCAAGAAGTCTTCAAGAAACCAAGCCAGAGGAATGTACATGAATGATGAAGACTCATCTACAACATACTCAAGTGAGAAAGATGACAATAATGTTGGACATCTTGCAAGAATTTACTGCATGGCCTAGATGAAGAATGAATCGATAGATCAAATCACCATCAAAGAACAATGAAAAATGAACTTGGAAACATAGGTAAACCCTTACTACTCCTACAGTTCTAACTCTCATGATCAAATAGTACTTGTGTTGAATGCAAAAAAATTGATGAGTTACAATAATCATACAACTCTCTCTTTAGTGCGAATCACTTAGCTAGAAATTTACTCAAAAGAAAAGACACTTTGACACAACTTTCAAAGTAAATTCCATTCTGACAGAAAAAAATTTATTTCTACAAAAGGAAATTCAATTTTCTAAAGAAAGAGATAGAATTATTAAATAATATGCTAAGTAAAATTTTCAATCCAAGAGAATCAGTTACCAAATTTATGAGAATGACCAGTAAAACCAGCAAAAAGGGACTTGGCTATGAACAGTTAGATGATGAAAATTTATAAAAATTTACTAGATGGTCCAAGAGAGTGAACCTCATAGAAGAAAGGGAAAATTGCCAACTTGGTACAAACAAGGTAAGAAAAAAAATTTACTTTCAATGTAGGTAAGTCTCAAAGCTATATCAAGAAATGCATGATTTATGGATAGTGGATGTTCAAGACATATGACTGGGAACGAAAAGATGTTCAAAGAATCAAAACAAACGGATGAAGGAATAGTAGCATTTGGCAACAATGATAAAGGTCTCTTCAAGGGAATAGGTAAAATTTGTGGCTTATTCAATCCATGCATAGAGGATGTATTATATGCAGAAGGACTCAAGCACAATTTGCTAAGTATTAATCAATTATATGATAAGGGCCATAAAGTTATGTTTGAACCATCTGCATGTAATGTATTCAGTATAGACAATGATCTATTGTTTGGTAGAAAAAGGTATGGAAATATTTATCTAGTACAATTCGATGATATAGTTAGAAAATGCTTAATTGCATAAAGGGTGGTCCATGGGTATGGCACAAGAGGATGGGACATATCAATATGTCAAATATCTGATCTCTGTGGAAAAAGGGTCTTATGATTAGTCTACCAAAATTAAACTATGACAGAAATCAAATATGCAAATCTTGTCAATTGTCAAAACAGACCAAAGTATCATTCCATCCTACTAATGAAGTATCCACATCCAGATTTCTAAAACTATTACCTATGGATTTATTTGGACCATCAGACATAGTCACAATTGGAGGAAAAAGATACGTATATGTGATAGTAGATGACTATTCTAGATTTACATGGATAATTATCTTGACTAGCAAAGATGAAGTATTTTTGATGTTTTATACTTTTTCAAAACTAGTCCATAACGAGAAACAAATATCTATTGTATCCATCCTCAATGATCATGATGGTGAATTTGAAAACATAAGATTTATTAATTTTTGTGATGAAAAAGGAATTCATCATAGTTTCTCATCCCCTAGAACTCCTAAACAAAATGGAGTTTTGGAAAGAAAGAATTAGAAAATTTAGAAAATGGCAAGAACCATGCCAAATGAAAGTAAATTATCCAAAAGATTCTGGTGAGAAGTAGTTAGTACCACTTGCCATGTGCTGAACATGGTTACCATAAGAGCAATCTTAAAGAAAACCCGATATGAGCTTTGAAAAGGAAGAAAACCAAACATGTCATATTTTCATCCCTTTGGATGCTTATGCTACGTGCTGAACAATGGGAAAGATAACCTTCAAAAGTTTGATTAAAAAATAGTGATGAAGCTATCTTTCGTGGTTACTCTTGCAATAGTAGAGCATTTAGAGTCTACATTAAGAAAACACAGGTTGTAGAAGAACCTATACATGTTAAATTTGATGAAGCAAATATAACCCCAAGAAAGGAGAGTGATAGTGATGCAGATGAAGCTACAACATATATAAAGAAGCTCAAATTAAAGGATCAAGAGAATGACTCTACTGATGAAGATGTACAAAATTCAGAAAATGAAGAGGAGATAAGAGTAGGTAATGTTCCTTATCAACTTCCTACTGATTTGAGATTTGTTACTACTCATTCTAGAAAACGAATTATAGAAAATGTATGATGGTGTCAAAACAAGAAGGCCTATGCAAAATGTCTATGGTCATTATGCCTTCATATCTACAATAGAACCAACTAATATTGATCAAGCTTTGAATAATGAAAGTTAGTTTATAGCAATGCAAGAAGAGTCAAACTAGTTTGATAGAAATGAAGTATGGAAACTAGTTCTAAAACTAAAAAATGTTTATGTAATCAGAACTAAATGGGTATTCAGAAACAAACTCAATGAGAGTGGGCTAGTTGTAAGAAACAATGCATGATTAGTTGCTAAGGGGTACTCCCAAGAATAAGGAATTGATTTTCAAAAATCATATGCCCCTGTAGTTAGGCTAGAAGCTAATAGAATGCTACTCGCTTTTGCATCTCATAAGGACTTTAAATTATTCCAGATAGATGTAAAGAGTGCATTTATGAATGGATATCTAAGTGAAGTGTATGTAGATTAACCTCCTGGTTTTGAGAATGATGATCAACCCGATCATGTCTATAAGCTCACCAAGGTGTATATGGTTTAAGACAAGCTCCAAGAGCTTAGTATGAAAGGTTGAGCAAATTCTTAAGTGATCATAAACTTAAGAGATGAAAGGTTGACACCACTATGTTTATAAAAAATATTGATAGAGTTCTCTTGATAGTTCAAATTTATGTGAAGGACATTATATTTGGGGCTACTAATGAAAAACTCTGTCAAGATTTCACAAAGATCATGCAAGCTGAATTTGAAATAAGTATGATGAGAGAATTAAATTACTTGGATTGCAAATCAAGCAAAGAAATGATGAAAATTATATTTGCCAATCCAAATATACTAGAGAGATGCTAAAGAATTTCAAAATGGAAGAAGTTAAGGCAGCAAGCACTCCAATGAGCACATCAACAAAATTGGACAAGGATGAAAAAGGTAAACTTGTAGATAAAAAATAATATAGAAGTATGATTGGTTCTCTTCTCTACCTTACTACATCTAAACCAAATATTCTATTTAATGTATATTTACATGCTAGATTTTAGTCCAGTCATAGAGAATCTCATCTTATTGCAGTAAAATAAATTTTAAAATATCTAGTTGACACACCAAATCTAGGACTTTATTATCCCAAAGGAATAGATTTTGAACTTATTGGATATTTTGATGCTAATTTTGGAGGATATAAAGCCAATGGAAGAAGTACTAGTGGAACTTGTCAATTTCTCAAAAATAGCTTAGTATCATGGTTCTTTAGAAAACAGACTAGTGTTGCTCTCTCTATAGCAGAAGGTGAATATATAGCAGCTGAAAGTTGTTGCACTTAATTATTGTGGATGAAACAACAACTTCTTAATTATGGACTAAGTTATAGAGACATACCCATTAAACATGACTACACTAGTGCCATATGCTTGACAAAGAATCCTGTCCTACATTTGAGAACTAAGCATATAGAGATTAGGCACCACTTTATTAGAAATCATGTTGAAAAACATGATATATGTCTAGAATATGTGCCCACAAATGCTCAACTTGCTGATATTTTCACCAAGTCACTATCATTGGACACCTTCTGCAACATTAGAGGAGAATTAGGTATGACTAACGTGATGAGAGGAAAATGAAATCTCTAATGTTACTATGCTTAAAATTATGTTGAAAAATATGTTGTTTTTAAAACTAAACTTCATCTTAGACAAAATAAGATATTCGTATAAAGTGCTCTAATCACACTTCATCTGAAGACTGACTCCCAAGGTCGAGTACACATTATTTTCTTGTTAGAATTAACTTCCTACTATGCTTATCATATCCAACTCTATTTTTAGCCTGAGTTATTCTCCCTTTCTTAGAAAATCACATCATGCATCTCATATGTCTCCATAATCAGTCTATTTTAACCCCTAAATAACAATCCTTCTCTGCACTACCAAAATGAAACTCTTTAGAGAAGAACATTTCAGAAGCAATCACAGAGAGAAGACAAGTGTGTGGTGGGAACTAAAGAATCAACTGCTGATTCTTCAATTGTTTTCCTAGAGGGAAGAAAATGCTTCTTTGTTTACCATTCTTACATTCGTTCTCTCAGAAGTATTTCTCTTCAAAATCTGATTTTTGCACAAACAATTTATCTATTTCATCACTGCCAGATAGCCCTAGTTCATATATTACCATCATCTGGGGCAACCCCTCATCTTCCCATCTACCATCCAAAACTTTGGTTTCTCACACTTGAAGAAACCTCTCATAGTTTTGGATGCACATCCCTCCCACACTATGTCAAACCTCTTCAGGTTCCATAATAATCTCTCTTTCTATCTCCCCAAACTTAGAATGTTTTGTGTCTAGGCTGATCTACTTTCTATGGATGCTTGTACTAAAATGAAATGAAATAACATACTTATTTTTCTTTTCATACTTGGCCTATACCTATTGGGAGTGGATGTTTTTCTTTTTGCTTATGATAAAAAGGGGGAGAAAGAATATGAAAATTATCTCACAAATCAAAGGGAATATAAAACTACATAATATTTAATTAATCATGGGGAGAATACATTCTAAATAACCAAGGGGGGAATATATATATATATATAAAACAAGATAAGGCAACTTGAAGAATGATCAAACATTGTAAATCTGCATACATTCAAGGTGAGATTATCTTTTATGAGATAATTTTTAATTAAGTTTTGACATCATCAAAAGGGGGAGAATGTTGACATGAATGCATGGTTTCAATGATAAATAAAACTTGATTAAAAATTATGTACTAATGGTCATTATTAATTTTTTAGGATGCAGAATCAACTTGCTCAGCTTAAAGAAAAAATGATCATAGAAAACATATTCTATGGTGACAAGGCTTGAGCAAGTAAAGAAGCAAAAGATGAAGTGCTATAACAGACAAAGCACGAATGATAAGGACTTGGTTGCTTCCATTCATTTGTCAAAATTGAAAACTACATTTGACGGATGCAAGAAAATTTATATATAATAGATTTCATCTATCATAAGCATACCATAGTTATGCCAAAGGTCATCTGATGAGAATCGACAAAGGCAGAAAAAGCGAAGATCTTTTCAGCAAAACAAAAGACTTCATCTGTTATCAACAGACAAAGCGGAGAACAAGAATCATATGGGAAAGCAGAAACTTCATCTATCTTAAGTGAGCCAATGATTATCTCTTGTCGACAGATAAAGCGAAAGAAGCAAGAAGCAAAGCAAAAGATTCATAAATGATCATCTTGTGTTAACAGACAAAGCAAAGAAATATTCCATCAGATGAAAGCATAAAAAAACTCATCTATAAATCAACACTTCATCTGTTACTTACAACAGACAAACCCACTAGATGATGCTCTAAAGCAATAAGACATTATGCCTCTACAATGCTATAGACAAAGAACTTGAATGGTGAAATTAGTCTGGCAGTAATAGAAAGAATGATTCATCAATTACTTATGAAAGACAAAGACGAAGGAACTTTGTCTTATGGACAGCTGAATAGATACTTCTTATATCATAAGTAAAAGATGAGCAATGGTCAAAATGAATTGTTGGTCTTTGCCTAGAATTAATTATGATCTTTTTTATATTGATGAAAGCAGCAATCATTATAGTAATACCTCAACCAAAGCTAATTGAGAAACTAGAAAATGTCTTTTCCAAGGTCAGTGCTGTAGACATTTCAGCATATGAGGAATTAGCAGAAGTTAGAGAATTCCAAATGCATCAATCAGACTGACTTTTATCATTAATAGAGTTCACCTATAACTAATAATTAGAATTCAAAGTAGCTATAAATGGAACATCACTGGAGCAGAAGGAGCTAACGAAGCAAATTGAGAAAATCATTTAAACCTTCTTGAGAGCATTTACTAATTTGAGCTAAACCTTCTGCAATTCATCAAGATTCAAGAGCCTTGCATCCAAACCTTCCTCAACTTTCTTTAAAGGCTCTCAACTACCTTTGGAAAGATCATTTACTTCTATATTCAACTTTTAGAAACCTTCCCCTATGCTTATTGAGAAATTTTTGTGCTTAAACTTTGGATATTCATTTCTTATTCCTTGAGATAATGGTTGTAATTAGACTCAAGAAGAGCTGTGACTATCTGAGTGTAGACAAGAGCTATTTGTAAATGCCCCCTAGAGCTGGAATCTAGAAGAGTTCTAGGAGCATTGTGATTATGCTCCCTGAAGCTGGAATCCAAAAGAGTATCGGGGACACTTATTTATGCCCCCTAAAGCTAGAATCTAGTAGAGTGTAAGGAACACTATTATATTTTTGCTATTGGGAATAGTAGAGCCCAAGACACTAAGAAAAAAGTGCTCTTAGAAGAGTGGAGTAGAGTGTTTACTTGAACCACTATAAAAATCTATGTGTCTTATCTATTTTATGCATTTAGTGGTCTTATCTATTTTATGCATTCAGTGGTTTACTTGAACCACTATAAAAATCTATGTGTCTTATCTATTTTATCTATTTTATGAATATCTCTATTTTATGCATCTACTTTAACCGCAAGAATGAAGAATAATCCTAAAGGGGTTGAGAAATAATTTTTGCGTACCCAATTCACCTCTCTCCGCTTGGGTTTTTGCCTAACCTTCAAGATTAACAATAATTACTTGAGAGGATGAATCACTACCTGAAATTGCATACTATAGAGATATGGGCAATTGCTTTAATTCCAATCCAACTTTTATTTCCTCTTTCGATGATGCCATTAAAAGTGTTTCCATTATGTTACTGATTTTCTCTTTTGATAAGGTTTCTAAGTTCTGAACATGCTAAAAAATCTCCCTTGGACTAATCATATTCTGACTCACAGAACTTGCATGGCACTCATCATCATTGACCCACATGGTTAACTCACCACACTGTACATCTATTAATGCTCTTCCAGTTGCAAAGGAATGGCCTTCTCAAAATCAAAGGCACTTTGTGATCTCCTTCTATGTGCAGTACCACAAAGTCAACTGGAAAGATGAACTTATCCACCTTGACTAGCACATCTTCAATGATTCCCTAGGGATGTCAAAGATCTATCTACCAACTACAGTGTCCTAGTAATGGGATTCACCTCCCCTAATCAAAGTTTTCTAAAAATTAGCAAATGCATTAAGTTAATAGATGTACCTAAGTCACATAATGCCTTATGAAAAGAGGAATTTCCAATGGTGCAAGTTATAGTGAAACTCCCTGGGTCCTTCAAATTTTGAGGGAGCTTCCTTTGCAGAATAGCATTGCATTCCTCTATCTGCTTCACTGTTTTATTTTCCTCTAATTTCTTCTTCTTGGACATGATTTCGTTCATGAACTTGGCATAGTTGGGCATTTTCTTGTGGACCTTTATAAAAGGAGTGTTTGCGTTAATTTTTTTAAAGATTTTAAGGAATTTGCTAGACTGCTCATCAATTTTCTTTTTCTAAAATCTTTGAAGAAAAGGAAGTTTGGGTTTCAAGATTAAAGGGTTATCACAAAATTTCATTCTCCCTGGTTTATAATCTTCCCGTTTTGGCTCCTCTTGCTTCATCTCATCCTCTTTCTCTCTTTGTGTGGCATCATCTTGGATTTTTACCTTTGAGGAAGGTTATGACTCTTCTTGCACCCATTGGGGTTTCAATTCTCTGCCACTTCTCAAAGTCACAGCATTGTAGTGCATCCTTGGGTTCTTTTCCGTGTTGCTTGGAAAAACACCATTATTTGGATTGTTAGTAGAATTTGCAAGCTGACCAATCTAATTTTCCAAAGAGTTCATTGATGCATTTATATTTTCAATGTGTGTCTTATTGTTATCAAGTCATGTTTCATTTCTTAAAAATCTTGCTCGACTCTTAGTCACAAATGTAGTCATGAGATCTTCAAGTGATAGTTTCTTCTATGTCGATTGAGATTACTGTGGAAGTTGAAAACCAGGAGTAGGATTTATGGCATTTCTCAAATTCCCATAAGAAAGATTCTCAAGGTTTCTCCATCTTGGATAGTACTAATTCTGCATGTTATTTCCATGATAGTTTCTATAGCCCTTATTGTTTACATATTACACCTCTTCCTTGGCTTGGTTCATGGCCATGTGTAAACCCATTGCAGAAGAAGACTCTCCTGTAATTGAAACACCTTTTGATGATGAATTGGCTATGGCTAGCTGGTGAGTAAGAGATGACATTTGTACTGTGAGAGTTGTGATTGGATCCACCTTAAAACAACCAGTGACCTTTCTCACTATATTCCATTCATTTGGCCATTGGAAAGTGTTGGATGCTTTATCTTCAAGGAACAAATAGGTATATTCTATAGTCTTTCCCATTAGTGAACCTCTAGAAGTAAAATCCACAATCTTCTTGGTTTGACCATTCAACCCATTGTAGAACAATTGGATTTGAAGCCAATAAGGGAAACCATGCTCAGGACTGTTGTTTCCAATAGGATGGCTTAAACCAAGAGAGAAGGGGTGAATTAGATATATAAAAATTAATTACTTAACCCCTATCAGAACATTTTCCTCTTTTCATGCTTGTGTGTGGTGTGATGTAAAGTGAATGATAAAACTGTAAAGTATATGAAGGATGAAGCAAGCAAACAAACACACAAATAAACAACACAATTTTTATAATGGTTAAGAAACCCTGTCTCTACATCTACTCTTCCAAGAGCACACACTCATTGTGCCTTGGATTCCACTATATCCCATATAATGGAAATACAATAGTGCTCTCAGCACCCTTCTAGATTCTAGCTCTAAGGGGCATAAACATAGTGCTCCTAACACTCTTCTAGTTTTCATGAGCTCACCAAGAAACTAACTAGTTTCAAAGATCACTAACAAACTTGATGGTTTTCTAGAGATCAACAATAACTCTTTAGTTTTCAAATTAACCAAAAAACTTATAAACTTTGATAAAGTGTTACAATGAAGCACAGGGGAAGATATGATCTTTTACAACTCTAGTAATACAAAAGAATCTTCCCATAATGTAAGGACAATGGCCATTAAGAATATGAAGGTTTAACCTCAGGGATAGATAACTAAAGGTTTAAGCTCTTAGCCATGGGTGGAAGGATTTGCATAAGGTTAAGTGCATCTGAAAAATTTTCCTTCACCACTTTGAATCGTCTCAACTCTTCTCCTTAAATAGCTCTCTTGAAAACTTGGCCGTTAAAGGAAGATGGTCTTCATTGAATGCATAGATGAAAGTAGATGAGCAGGAAATAAATATAGAAGACCTTTCTAATAATTTCCTATTTGAAAACGCCATCTTCTAATTAATTACCATATGCTTAGAGTCATCCTACAGTATCGACCTTGATATAGAAGAAGGTGAATAGTTGGTTCAGGCAACTGATGAATGAGGAGATGCTGCAGCTCTGACTTGATTCATGAATTTGGAAAGAAGATAATAAATTCTAAAAAATTTGGCTACTCTACTTTGACCAGTGCTTTATTTCATTTGTCTAAAGTTAATATTAGATAAAATCTCTTTCAAACTGGACAGACTCTCTTCATCTCCTACTTTATCCATTTTTAGACAAATGTGTTTTGCTCTCTGTACTTCTTCTTCCATCTACTGCCTTTTCATTGTCTCTTTGGATGGTATGAGATTTTGAATAGAGTATTCAAATTGACATCTTTAAGTATATTTCAAAATCTTTATAACTCAAACTTTCTGAAATGTGGTACATGGTTAGAGCAAATATTTGCAGTCTTACACTTAGAGAATTGAATGGGTTCTTGATATTTGATTATTGTTTAGCTTAGAACCTTCAAGCATTTTATTCTCCTTAATTGGATTGCCTATTTTTATAATCTAGAAAGGTTGTGGACTACTAGGAAGAATATTATTGCAAAATCCAACTGCTGTAGAGTGTTGAATTTCCAATATTTAAAAGCAGCAAATTTTCATTGTAGCATGTTATTGTAGCAAATCACTGTAGCACCGCTTTGTCTGGAGTAAGTAGCAGATGAATATTTTTGTTTATTAGTTATTGCAGTAAAGTTACTATAGTAGGTCACTGCAGCATGACATCTCTTTGTCTGTTGATCGACTGAAGCTTTGTTTGTTGCATTGTAGCAGGTTAACGTAACAAATGACTATAGCATGTTATTGTAGCAAGTCACTATAGCAATTCACCTGCTGCTTTGTTTGATGCTTCTACTTTGTCTAATAGTTATTGTAGCAGATTACTATAACAATTCCACTTTGTCTATTGCTGTAGAAAATTCCACTATGTTTGTCATTGGTGTAATTCCACTTCGTCTATCACTGTACTAGCACTATAACATTTTACTATAACAAAAGTACTGTAGCAAAAATATTATAATAGTGAACCTACACTTGGAAATTTTTGCACTTTTGCTACATTATTAACTTGACATTTTTCATTATAATTCAAAATACATTTATCCATATATAATATACATAAGTTAGAGTATGGATAAATCATTTAAGCATAATTTCTTTTTCATCTAAACAATATATTCTATGAAGCACACTTATAAAAATATGTTTATCCCCACATGATTTTCACTAATTGTAGAACATGGATAAATCACATATTGTTTTTTTGTTATATTTTCCATTGTAAAATTATATGAAATTTGCATAAGTTGTAAAGCATGGATATGTACTTTAAATCATGATTTTGTATCTATAAGCTCATTTAAGTACTCATTGTTTTTCATTTAAGAAGATATCTCTTTAAAGCACTTTTAACATATGATCTAAGGCATGATAAACAAGATGTATATGCTTTCATAAATGATATTCCCCTTTTAGACTTATATCAAGATGTATATGCTTTCATAAATGATATTCCAACAGAGCATGCATATTTCAAGCATATCTTTCTACATTTCAAGCATGCTATACTAGAAGCATCATTAGCATAAATCAAGTCTTAAGACAAGTTTGTTGTCATCAAAATCATACAATAATCCTAACAAGAAAATCTTCTGATCAAATCCTTGAATCTCTCCTAGCATTCATAGAGTGGCTCAAAGTGCCCTATCTCACTTCTGAGCTGAGCGGTCTTTGCAGGTGGGAAAAATTTTACTAAGAACTTTTCCACCATCTCATCCCATGTGGCGATGCTTCCTGGTTGTGGGCTTTGTAACTAGACTCTTGCTTTATATCTCAGCAAGAATGGGAATAGCCTTAACCTAATGTAATCGTCTGAGACATTGTGCATCTTCATGATGTCATTAATTTCTTGGAACATTGCCAAGTGAATATTTGGATCTTCCCTTGATGAACCCCCAAACTGATTTTGCTGCACCATATTGTTCGAGGCTAGCTTGAGCTTGAAGTTGTTGGCATTGATTACTAGACAAGTGATGCCAAAATAATTGTTATTAATCATCGGCTTAAAGTAGTCCTTGATTGCTCTTGGCTGATTTGGGTCTGCTATCATGCTAGATTTGGCTCGGTTTGCTCTTATGATTTCTCAAAGTGTTCTTTAGATTTTTCGATCAAAAGGAATCAAATCAAGCCCTCTAGGATCTTGCATGCACTATTAAGGAAGTAGAAATAAATTTAAGTAAATAAAAAGAAAATAAAAGAAAATTTAGAATGAAATGGAAGAATACAAATCCAAATTAAAACTAGAATTATCCTATGGAAATATTAGTGAAAATTTAAAATAAAGATAATCCTTGACAACTATGCCAAAAACTTACTCGCTAAAACTAAATGCAATTGTATGGCGTAAAGTGTTGTAATATATAGGTGAGAGAGTGTCGTACCCCCAGGGATTGTGTATTTTAATTAATCACTAGCTATTGTTACAAATAATTCTAAGTTTAATTGGATAACTGATCAAAAAGGAATTAAATAATAATTAAAATGGATAACCTTCGAATAGAATAAATCAAGGTATGAAATCTCTAGAAGATTGATTTCATTTATTCTTCATTCATGGTGTCTTCAACTCATTCCAAGTTGATCATTGCATTGGTTTAGTAATTGAGAATGCAACAACAATTAACTTCCCCTCCCAAGTGCCAAGTCAAGTATCTATCTCCAACATTCCAATAAAAACCAGAACATTAGGAATGCATTAGGATCTAGGATTCTTTAGAATGATTTCATAAAACCTAGAAGCTCTCCCAAGTCATCTATGATTTTATGTTGTGATGCCTAGATCCTTTTCTAGGTTACCTCTCCCGAGTGTCAAACCTTAAATATTTAATCATCCAATAAATGACCAATAATTTGAAAGCATTAAACATAAGAAATCATAAATAAACTAACCACAAGATCAATTTAGCAATTCATTGATTATACAATGAATTCCACATAAAATCTATCTCCCCTCTAGAAAGGGGTAGATTAGCTACTTATAATGTAAGAATAATTAATCAAATAAATATTTAACATCATCATAGTTGAATTTCCAAAGTTAAACCCAAGATACAAGGAGTGAAAGAAAGTGAAAAACTAGGAAACAAGTGAGAACAATATCTTTCCCATTTCTACTTTTCTTTTGATCCTTGAATTGAAGCTTCTCCATCTTGATCTTCAAAATCCTAATCTTCTTCTCTTCAAAAGCCCTAAGAAAAATCTTCAAAAACCCAAAAAACCCTTCCACAAGTCCTAGTCCACTCCCTAGCGCATCTTCTATTTCTTTTTATACTCCCCCTTAGGTTTTATCTTTCTTGCAAAACTTTAACAACCATTGCAAAAAATCTGCAAAACTATCGCCCATTCTTGTGCCGTGACATTGGATTTCAATGTCGCAACATTAAGTTGCTAATTTCTCATGCTACATGATGAATTCCCTTTGAATGTTGAGGCATTGAGTTGTTGGATGCTAAAATATGCACTTGGAACTTCAAATGCCGCAGCATTGGATTTCTATGCCACGACATTGAACATAATGCATTTTCCTAGCTGAATGCCGCGACATTGAACCTACTATCCACCATTCCTTTGCCTCTCCTTTGAATTTCCTCCAGTTCATTGCATTTCCTTTGACATATGCATTTCCTCTTTGTTTTCTTCATCCTTCTAGTAATCATGTACCTATAAATAAACATAAACATTAACCTGACAAATTAACTAAAAACAACATAACAACAAACCAAAAGTGAGCTCAACATGTAATGGTATAAGTGGATAAAATCCACTTATCGGCATCCATAAAGAAGATAGAGATTCAATTGGGATAGATTGCAAAGGTAGTGTAGAGTCACACCCCTAGAAAGTTACCAAGTTAGCCTAAGTAAGTGAAAGCAATCATGACGTTAAGCAATGGAAAGGTAATAGCATTAAGCTCATAATGTGCCATATTTTTGATAAATAAATTTACATGTTTTGATCCTTAGTTGATATGGTTTAATTTATTAATAACCATATTTGATTAAATATTGCATTCAATGGATTTAATTTACAGTTTTGGTCAATTTGGGCCAAAATAACTATTTTGGAGTAAAAATCTACATGGGGACACATGCCCGTACGGGAGCATTCATCCTAGCCCTTGATTAAGCATCAAACATGAAGATGAAGTAAATTTGTGCAGTTGATTATGAAGTGGACAGCAAGTTGGACAGATTGATGAAAGTGTGTGCATGAAGTAGAGTGTTGGAAACAACTTTTACACATGGACGTCAAAGAGAGCTTTCCCAAATCAATTGGAGAATTTTAATTTAGATTATGAGCAACATTATTAGAGAAATTATGCTTATCTTAATCATAAATTCATGTGGCAATTCAGATGGAGAATGCTATATGGAAGTTGCATGAGAATAAATTGCGTGCAAACCAATCTTTGTGTAAGATTAATTATAATATTCAAGTGGCAATTTAAGGTAATTTTTGTTATATATAAAGGTTTATTTGGAAGAAGTTTTGTATCCCTTTAAATTATCTTTTCAAAATACTAATAATAACATGATTTCAATATTAGAAGAGAAAGTTAAGCCAAAATATTGAACATTGTTCCTAATGAATAGTTGGGCTTACGAAAACATGTGTTATATTTAGAAGTTTTGGATCTTCGCACAAATTAGGTTTCCTAATATGTATGGAGGTGCAAACTAACCCTAAATTTGGTTATTTAAAGAGGATTTGATCTGTGAAAGAGGGAGAGGTAATAGGTAGCAATTTTTACATGTCTAAACAGAGATTCTAAGAGGAAATTTGAGAAGAAAATCAATAAAGATCATTCAAGCATCAAGGGGAACGAGTTTGCTACAACTTTTATCTTTTATTTTTCATCCTTTTTATTTGAATCATAAAGATATTTGTTAATTATTCAATTGATTTTGATTTGATTATGATGTTCTAAATTTCTTTTATCTAGTGTAAGATAGATCCTAGCAATGAATCTTGTATTGATGTTTGAATTTTGATTTAGATTATCTTATTTCTCATTATTTCTTCCTTTCTATGCAAAATGCATGCATGTGATTGGCCACCATGTGAATGATTTGAGATTTCTACTTAAGAAAAAAGAATTAGGAATAGACTTTCGAATGGAGGAACATATGATATAATGATGGCTAGAGATAACCATTGTACATGTGCAATCTCTATGGGCTATATCACACATGGGTGCTTAAGCTTAATGGGTTTATGAATGTTGAATTGCATGGGGATATAGTAGGTCACATCTATTGGTTCCCATGAGATAGCTTAACCCAAGAGAGAAGGGGTGAATTGGGCTTATAAAAATTATTGCTTAATACCTATGAAAACAATTTTTCTCTTTTCATAATTATGTGCTATGCAATATGAGATGAATAATAAAGTAATAAAGTGCACAAGGAGTAAAGCAGTCAAATACATAAATAACAAGATTTTTTATAATGGTTCGAGCACCCTGTCCCTACATCCACTCTTCCAAGAGTACACACTCCTTGTATCTTAGGTTCCACTATATCCAACAATAGAAATACAAGTAGTGCTCCTAGCAATCTTCTAGATTCTAGGTCTAGGAGGCATAAACATAGTTCTCTTAACACTCTTCTAGATTCCAAATCCAAAGAGCATAATTAGTGCTCCCAGCATTTTTCTAGATTTCAGCTCAAGAGGGCATAGATAGTGCTCCCAACACTCTTTTAGATTTGATCTCCAGAGGGCATAATTTTAGTTTTATGAGCTAATCAAAAACTCTACCTTTACAAGTATTTTGTATATAATGATATGCCTCTTTCTTGGCTGATGAGTACACACAGTTAAAGCACAAATACAAATGATAAAACAATAAGCATATTATAGTGATTTCAAACTCCCTTGAGATAGTATTGATGTAGCCTTGAAGCTCTTTAATCTTGGCAACACTTGGAGTAAAAACACTTGGAGGACTTGAAAGGGTTTCTTATTGGTTGATTCACCTTTAGCACTTAGAACCCTCAAGCTCTATGATGATATTTGGGAGGACTTGATCTTTGAATAACTCCTTGTATCACATAAGATCTCCCTTGGATACATTGGAGAAGTAGGCCATGATCAAATATAGAAAAAATACAGATTTTAAATGATATTCAAAGTTTAAAGCTCTTGGCCTAGCAATGCAAATATTTGTGAAAGATTTCAAGCTCAATCCCCTTTCTTCTTCAACCCTTGAATCGTCCCTTAGATTCCCCTTAAATAGAATGTCAAAAATATGACCGTTGGAAGGAGTGGGAAGCAATTTTGAGGCCCGCAACATTAAGATTTTCAAACATTGAAAGTCGATAGATGGTAGTGGCAAGCGGCTAGTACAATTGGCTATGCACCAAGCGATATGGTAGGCGGTATGTCTAAGTGGCTAAGGTCATTTTCTAGGAAAACTCCCAGATGCATCTTGTTGTTCACCCATAGGCAGTACCATAGGCAGTTGCACTAAGTGACTGCAGCACAGGCAATATGGGCAAGTGATAGGTGAACTAGCAGGTGGTTTCTATGGATGAAGTACTTTGTCTGTGGATGGTAGGCGATATCCATAGGCAGTTTCTTGCACTCAACATTTCTGCACTTTGTCACTTGTGAAACTTTAACATTATTCATTATAAATTAAAATACATTTATCCATATATAATTGCATAAGTTAAAGAATGGATAAGTCATGTAAAGAATATCTTTTACGAAGCACGCTTATCAACATATGTTTATCCATACATGATTTTCACAACTTGTAGAACATGGATAAATCATATATTATATTTTAAAATGATAATTCTATAAAGTACATACTTATATTTAAGCAAAAATATATCTATGATCTAGCAAATGATAATGATGGCTCAAATTTAATACCTCGCAAGTGCACGGTCGATGTATAGTCTAGTGTGCTTATGCAAGGGTCGATCCC
>JAYJMB010067088.1:0-20476 GCA_036873735.1 Pouteria campechiana
AAGGCCTCTATTCTCAAAGCCTAGCTACTTCTGAGGCCGGAGATATTTAATTAACACAAAATCGCGTTTAAAGATCGTCTTCTCATCATCAACTGGATATTTCTATTTGTTTATCTTGAGCATCCAACTTTCAAATGCGTAAGGAAGCCGACATGCATTTCCATGCCTGATTGTGACATCATCCATGAACAAAGAAAAGCAATTCTAGCATTCTAATATGCCCCAGTGGGAAAGCCTCCATTAGTGCAGAAACCAAAGCGATTCATGTTTCAAGACGGCCATCATTCAAGCTATGGTATTATATTCAAGAGAATCTTATGGTCATAGAAATCATCAAAGCTTTGCTTCTTAAAGGCTTTATACACGGAGGATGTTTGTCTCATGCTCCTACGTTCATTAACTCTTTATTTAAAAAAATCTGACACTGGGGCACACCCCCTCCCCCCCTCTCTCTCATATTCATGACCACAGGAACTACTTTCTATTTGCGGCATTATTATAAGGTATATATTCAACATGGGTCTTTCTATGTTCATTTCCTTAAAATAGTACAACTTGCTCTATCTATTAAAATCATGGGGTCGTGATCAAGGCCTGTCTCATGCTTCCTCCGACTTAAAAAGGGAGCATTCTACGGAGAGAAAAAACAATAATAAATAAATAAATCCGTGGGCTGAGGACACCTTTGTTGTTTCAAGTTGTTGTCTATGGGCTTTTAACAACTAGAATATTCAGCTGCATCCATCCATTTAACTAATCTTCTTTTATTGATGTTTAAAACCTACAAAATGCGGTCGCCCTAGGCATGAAGTGACATGAAAACTGTGTTTTTGTCAAATATCAATGTCCAATAGCCATATTGTAGACAACTTGTACCATATATAATTTAGCCTGTTTGGTTTGGGGTTTTAGGGAAGTAAAAACCCTTTTCACTATTCTTTCACCTTCCTTTTTCAGTTTCAGTGAATTTGGGGTATGGGAAAAAAAGATTAAAAAGACTCTAACATACGCATAGGCCATCCAATTAACTTGTGAAAGGTCGGCTGGAAAATGCATATAATGAAGTACGGTACAATTTTGTTTTCTCTGTCGACATTACATCAGCAGCTGTGCTTTTTACCACCTGCTTGATACTCATACCCTCATACACATGTCATTATTCATCTTGACAGACTACTATTGGCCTGTCTGCATCAGCAACTTGTGGTGCAAAAGTATGCCATGTCTAATGAGGATGGTGGTGAAATATAAATAATTGGGGGGTAGATGTTATTTCCAGGGAGAGCTGCAATGTTAACGGTTTCTACAATCATGCTATGGCCTAGGCATATGCTGTCCCCAACAATACTGCCGAGACAACGTCGTAGCAAGTTGGCTAGCTAGGCTCCTATGCCGAAACTTGCCTGCCAATTTAAAGCCAGTCGACAGCTCCACCTGTCACAGGAAGCCATCTCTACGTTGAGGTTCGACCCCTCTTAACTATCAGGTGGGACATCGCTACCTCCTCTAGCATGCACAGGATTTCTTCTTCATAAACAATTTCATGGGGGCCAAAGCAAACCAAAGATCCGCCTGATATTATTGATCAAGGAATCCCAAAGAAAATGATTAAACTTCTTAAAATGCAAAAAAAAGGGGGAATTTTCTTCAAGAAATGATCGACCAGTCTTGATGCCTTTTTACGTTTTTTATATTTTTAATAGTAGTTTTAGAAATGGATTTGTTGAATTTTTTTTCTTTTAAAGAAATATCATTAAACTTGTGGTGTCGATCGTAAATGTTCATGAAAGGACCTAGCATTGGCCTCTGTCCGGCCGTGAGATGGCCCATCGTGGAAAGCTGACGGGTCGGCCCAGCTGAATTTCATGTGTACATGACAACAACTAAAGAAGTCGGCTCGTCGTGGTGCTTTCTAAGTTGGGTGGAGAGAAAATAAAGGCACACCTACCACATCCAACATTGTGGCTAGAGCCACTATCAATGTCCTACCTCTCCATTCATCGATTATCTTCAAAATTGATTTATTTTAGAGTCTAAAAATATGTTCACCAAAGACTCACATGCTTCGCAAAATTGACATTACTTTAGGGTGAGTACTAATCTAAAATTATTTCATTTACTTAAGGGGCCCAAGGATATCTAGTCAAACATCTTCAAATATATCATTATGTTGATTTTTATAGCATTTCCATACTTGATTGGATGGATTTGATTAATTTTCTTATTATACATATATTTTTATATATTTTTAGATAGCATTGCCATGATTGAACTAATTTTGAGTGTTTTAGTTAAATAAATGTTGGTGACAGCAAAATACTAAAGGCATGCAATAATGAATATGTAGTAACCCTTAGAAGCCAATAATTAATTTGAATGTAGCCCAGATTTTTCCATGCTGCATGTGTAGGACGTCGGGGTAACAACAGAGTAGCATGATAAGGCATGGGCGGCTAGGACATACGTGCCTGGTCCTGATCAAAAGAAGTATATTGGTGGGAAAGAGCTGTCTTATCTTTACCATGAAAACGACCAACATTCAATGAAATTCAATTTTCAAAGAGATTTCATATATACAATATTCTTGTACAGTAGCTAGAATTAATTGAAATCCATCATTTTCGACGTGGTTGCCGGTGGAATTGATAAGATCTAAAGCTCAATGCTGAACTTTAGACTATGAGCAGCACGTCTTCCACGTGTTTGCCGGTGGAGTCCACATGGCCCCTTCTACGTGTGCATAATGTCAAATGGTCCATGCTCTTCAAAATCATGACACTTGGATATCTCTGGAGCATTCACTGAACCTTTTTCCGGCTTCCATGGGGGTTGCATCACTGTTTAAATGATGGAAATTTCAACCAATGACCCAGCAAATTAAGTGAAATCTAGTTACACATTAACCCTTTAAAATATATTAAATTTTATTTAATTTTGTGCTAAAAATCTTCCAAATTAGGTCGCATCGAATAGAAACCAGAAAGTACAAACTGTTTATTTAAATATAAAAATTTAATGAGTCGGATGATTTATATAGGATCCACAAATTATTTTTTAATATAAAAAGTATAAATATTTAAATATTTTAAACAGTTAGATTAAGCTTAAAAGATATCCAGATGGACTCCACCCAACTCGAGTTACGAATCATAGCAGCACGCATAATTTGGGCCACTGTAACCCTTTTTCTTGTCGACATGAGCTGTCGTTCCAATCATTGAGAAGGAGAATTAGATACGGAGATTGTTTACTTCATGTCTACCTTAATTTAATCTGGGGCCTAAGTGGATCCCAACTCAATTAATTATATAAGATTCAATATGAAATCATATGAGACATGCAGGCACGTGTAAATAAGCTCAGCTTGAATTCCTAACCAAGCCAATGTCAAGTCCAACTGATCAATTGATGTTTGTAACATTGAGCTTTAATAATTTATCAAATCAGCTTGATTGTAAGATTAAGATTTAATAATTTGGCAATTAGTTTACTTTTAAACATAAATTTAGTAGTGAATTCGCAAAATAGGCATTGTAATTTTGTATACTTGAAGATTAACATTCGTGCTTTCAATATCTGCATAATAGACGTTTTAAATTATAAAATGTTGTAAAATAGGTCTCACTAATTATAGAGGCTTAACAGAGATTAATAAGTGAGTTTAAATGCATAATATTAAATTTATATGGTTTAATTTGTAATTTTTTTACAAATTAAACCATATAAGTTTCATACATCAGTTATTAAAGTTTATTTTATATTATTTTATAACTTAAAAAATTTATTCTACAAATATTAAGAATTAATTTATCATTATACAAAATTACAAGGCTTATTTTGCAAATATGATCGTTCCCGTCTCCACCGGCCCACCCTTTTTGTGTGGGCATGTGCTCACCAATCCGAGCGGTTGCCAGCGTACGTTTCACAATCAATGATTAATTGACATGTCGTAGCCACATGAAAGGTCAAGATCACAGATTAACAACCGTTCCAAGTACATCCAATCAACTTACCCGCTTTAATGACAGCCAACACATGCATTCGCTTGGACGAATGGCCCATATTCGATGGTTTTGACAGCCGCGTAATGCAACAGCTAGTTTGCATGCATGCATGCAGCCCCAAAAGGGCTCATTGATGCTACCACCTCATGCGTGGACAAGCCAATCGCATCATAGCTAGCCCGATGCTGTGACATTCTTGGAAAGGGAAATTTGTGTGATGCACATCAACTTTGAATTCTAAATTAGACATATATTTTTTATTTTTTATTTTTTTCCAAAATTAAAAAATCAAACATTAGCTTGAATTCCAAAATGACTATAAGGTTAACTTTAATTACCAAAGCTTTATGAATGATTGGAAATAATTTTTTCATTTTTAATACTAAGTTTTTTTTAACTATTATGTCTAAATTAGATGCATTTTCTTTTTAAAATTGTCCCATTAAATATTATCTTATATTTTAAAATAGCAGTATCCCAAACTTTAATTACTAAAATTGTATGCGTACATGATTATGAAAAGATGTTTTTACTCTTTTTTTAGCTACTTGTTATTCCATAAAATAATATATTTTGTTTAATTTATAAAATAGATATAGCTTTTTTGAATAGTAAAAAATAAATGATTTTTTTGTTGTTTACAGTGGAAAAAAGCTGAAGGATAAACAAACACCTTTCACAAGCATTTATAAAGCTTTAGTTATTATGGTTCTGGCATGACCATTTCAAAAATTTAAAATAATACTTAATGGGCAAATTTTGTAAAAAGTAAAAAAATTTATCAAATTTAAAATTTCAGAAATTTCCCTATTCGGAATAATGCAGTGCAAAAGACGTTCAAGAGAAAAACATGTGTAAGACGAACATCTTCGGTTCACACTCCGCAGCCGCAGATCTAGAAAAGGTTCATTTAAAGTTTGGTAGGGCCCTTTCTGTTCCACGGCCACTAGCGTTGACTAGACTTTGTTTGGACACGTTTCGATCGGTAGACAAGCCGACAGTCGCTTTCAGGGTCTTACCCGGCCATGCCAGCCGTATCCAGAAACGGAGAAAGCGACACGCGACGCGTAGCGAAGACTGTAACGCGCACATTTGCCGAACAACCACGTACACGTGCGAGTACGGATGAGGTAATTCATTTACCCTACGGCATTATCTTTTATCGATAGCCGACAGAAGTTACAAACAATGATATAATTCTTGGCTTTATATATAAGTCATAGGAATAGTGTCTTTAACCATCAATATGTAACAATTTTATTTTAAATATTTATAATTTATATTTTAAATTGAATTAATAAATTAAGTATAAAAATACATATCATTATTTTTATTTAAGGAATATAAACGATAATCATACTCATGTGGGACATATCTTTTCAACTTTAACCATTGTCATTTAAAAATATTATATATTTTATTTTAAATTATTATTTCCTATTCATCACATTAATTTCTTTATTTCTCTCAGATTTTTTTTTTTAATTTTTTCCCCTTTTGTTTCGCATCTGTAGTCTGTCCCCGAATTCTTAAATAGACCTCAAAAAATCTTGAACCAATGCATGTCACCCGCCAAGGGAACCAAGCTGGAATTATGGAGGTAGTCTGTCAATATGGGTGGGCCCTTGGCATTCTAACGGTGATGACAAGTGTGCGATGAATGATACTCCGTTTGCCTCTGTAAGGTGGGAGCGCCAAAAAACAGCCACTTTCAAGTCCTCGTCCTCCGAATCCAGTCGTTGGGGTAAAATCCAAGAAAAAGGTGGTTCTTTGAAATTTGAGTATAGCTTGACCTCGTGGTCTCATCAACCCCCGCGCCCTTTTCTCCTCTTTTGTCTTCTCTCTCCAATGTGCTGGGTAAGACGTGTCCACGCCCAATTTGGAGTTTGGACACACGTCGTAGCAGTCCTGCATGTACTCGGTGCGACCTTGCATTTGCATACATAGTGGCGTATCACAATGAGACAAGAGCTCAGGATGTCTGTCAGTATTCGTTTTGAATGCCATGAAAATAATTTCACCATTTATCTTATCAAATATTACTACCCACAAAGTTCATGCTCACAAAAAATGTCTTTCGCATAAGCAATGTTGATAAATTTGAGGATAATATAGGGACATTTTATGTGATATTGATGAACATATGGATTCCTAATTTCCAAGATTCATAACTCACTTTTGCTGACTTTTCCTGTTTCTTACGAAGGTCACTTTAGCTCACTTTTGCTCTTTTATGGGTTTTGACTAACCATAAAAGAAAGTGACTAGCACTCTTTTAACTCTTTTATGCCGACCTTTCTTTTGCTATTTGTTTACTCTCTCTCTATATATATATAACTGGTGATATTTGAAAGGATGACCTGGTACTGACTTTAATACTGATCATTAAATACATGTAAATGTCTTAAAAGTCCAAATAGCTTAAGAATACACTATATTATAGTCTCTAGGACTTTGGATCAATTATCATATATTTGAATATTTCTGTCAAAAGATAACATATCCTCCAAGAATTTTTACATGCAAGTTTTCTCTTTAAGGCCTTTTTGAATAGGGCGCATGGAAATATTATATTAGTGAATGCGTAAATATTACGTGATAAGATATTGATCCCTTTCCTAAATAAGATGAATGCTGTTTTTTTTTTTATCAACTCTATCTAGTCCAAAGTTGGATATATCTTCTTTATTATTTCTTCTGTCATTTTTATGATAAAGTATATTTTTCTCTTGTCAACCTAACATTTTGATCATTATTATATTATTTTGTCTTTATTTTATTAACTTATTGATGTTATTGAATTCTTATTAACATTTTTTTCTTCCATTCTTGATTAATTATATGAAAGTGAAATTATCCACGTTCAAACAGGCCTTTAAGTTACAACTTCAATATGGGCATCTCATTTTTATAATGATATGACGCGTTAAGATCAACTTAAGCTCGTATGGTGGCAGTTTTTCCTCCCAAATTGGAATTTTGTGGCTTTTCATTTTGACTAATATCATCAATAACCAGTGCATTCCAGCTTTTCCAAGGCTAAGCTAGATCTTAGCCAACTAGCCCTTTTGTCGACATAGCTAACTTCGGCTAGAATAATTTTTCTTTTTTTTTAAAAGAACTCTTAGATTGTCCCAGACCTGTAAACCTAGCCTTGTAAGAAAAATAGTTTAATGATTAGAGTGTCGAATATATTAATTCAATCAAAAAATTCTAGTGGTGTTTCATGCATCCCATTGTGGAGGGGCTTTGGTTGTTTAAGCTCAGGTCTTAGATTAGCTGTCAATTTTACATTTACTGGACATGAGAGATCACAAACGCATTTAGATGAGTTATTTCATCGATTGGACAGGCAAGGCTAGGTAAGATTTTAAAATAAGGCCATGAACTCCAACAAAAGGCGCAAGACCAGGCCTTGCAGGCCTAACTAACTAGATAAAGCGGAAATAAAATAAAAGAAAATGGAAGGCAAATAATTTCAGTTGCATATGAACTCATGTGAGATATAAACTGAATAGATATAAAATAGATAATTTTTTTTTTTACAGGAAAGATACGCGATGGCTAAAAAATAAAATTAGCAGAGCAAGCATGGATCACATTAAAAAATTAATTTTCTCTGAATTTCTTTTCCTTTCGTAAAAATTAATCAAGCATCCTATACCTTAAATGCCCCAATTCTGCATGATTAATCCCAGTCGAATTATCATCTTGAATGCCTTTGGGGAAGACGATGGGACAATGCCCGCTCTTTAATTGCAATATAGATTCCAAGAGATAGATAGGCTCATGAAGATTTCCTTTCTCGCTGCACTTCTCTGATCATATGACCTATGTTCATCAATTTCATTTTATAAACGAGGGATTCTATTTCCTTTGAGTATTCTACTTTATATATACCATATATACTTCTGTATTGAAAAAAATTGAAAGTTTTCTGACATTTTAAGACTTTCACCTAATCATTTGTGAGTTTCTCTCTCTCTCTCTCTCTCTCTCTCTCTCTCTCTCTTGGTAGGAGTAACATGCTATAAACGAGAGTAATGGATTCGATCAAGTAAACTTAGAAATTTCTGTATAAATAAGAAAAGTTGAGTTTAATTTAATTTAAGTTCAACCTTAGGGGTAAGTTATTTTGGTATTAAAATATTTAGGGTGTGTTCGTTTTTTTCTTTTTTCAACTTGTTTAATTTATTTGATATTTATCTATTTTTGCTTATATCCAACAACTTAATTTCCCCATCATTTTTGTTTATATTTTCAATTATACCTTCTATCTTTTTTCTTAAAAAAACTATCTATTTTTCTTTATTTCCATCTTTTTCTAGTTTCAAACAGAACCTTAGAACTGAACGTATTTTCTTTCGCTAAAGAAATTGCATGAAATTTGACTACATATCTTGAAAAATGCACAGATAGTTAATATGCCCAATTATCTAAAATTCACCATATTTATAACAACATCCATATGTGTGTGTATGTGAGATCGTTTGCATCATTAATTAGATTATCTAAAAAAGCCACCCATCTATCCAATAAGATTTTTTTATAAATTAGATATTATACACACCAGTTGGATTTATGGTTCTTGCATCATGAAAGGTTGAGCATAAATAAAAGGTGCCCAACATATTGGGGCATTGTGATGTGATGCAGTGCCAAGAGCTTGGCAACATGAGTAGGGACTTGTAGTTACGTAGACGCCAACAGCCAACCGGCCTCATCACAGCGAAGGAGAAATATTTAAGCAGGCTGCCCAGCAGGCTACATGAAAATGAAAGATTAGAAGGTGACGTCGGATGGCCCTACCGTCATCAATCACTCATTAACGTCAAAGCCTGTGGTTAGGTGCATGTAATCATACCTAACATTCTCCCCCATAGTGTCATGCTCCTAGGCATAATTGTGCTAGTTCACCACATGCTTTGTACCAGGCAATAGGCCCAACTCAATACATGTGAGAAATTATCAGCTTTGTTTTACAGCGGCTTTGGGTCTACAGCGTCCAATGTGAAATTCTAGAGCCACTGATTTATCATGTTGCTATCAACATCCATGGCATTCTACGCTTTTCTATTGTACCGAAGATAACTCCTACGATGCACAATAAATTTTAGGATGGCCCCACACAATAGTAGTCTGACGAGTTCCTTCCGTAAGGTAGGATGTTGTTAAGAAATTAAGCTGTCATGACACTTGATGAATGTGTGATATCAAAACTGTTGGGTGGAGATGCCTGGATTAAATGACCTCACCCATCGGCTACATTGATGCTTCAAAATGATGGCGACCTATGAGACGGCCAACGATGCAGTTTAAATGAAATGGTCTTGATTGCTTGAGGATTGTCTAGATGATGTGATCTGCACGCTGTGGTTCATCGAGAATGGAAGACACGGGATCTCTCCCATGGCTGACACCATTTTCGGATGGGCTGTCAATAATCAATCTACATCAAAGAAAAAAACTGCGTATATCAAATCTAGCTCTAGGGATGGATGTGGCCACCTTTTTGCAATAGGTTGCCAACCGTCAAATTGGATTTCGGCCCGAGCTGGACATTGAAGGAGGGTAGGCCGTGGTTTTTGTTTTTTAATCTAAAGATGAGAAGTCATCATGTCATGAGACACGTTTGATGTGGATTCCTCCGTCCATAAAGTCATGCAATGGGTCCTACGTAGACTGCCATGTGACTCTGTTGATTAGTTTTTTACAACTTGTATTTATAGCTGATTAGATCAAGTTGATCTGAGCATGAGCTAGATTTAAAAAAAAAAAAGAAAAAAGAAAATGCCAATTATTAATTTCAGCTGGGAAGGTGGGTTTGCAAGGTTTCTCATAGTCTGTCTAGATCTCAATTCCATTTTTCTAATGGATACGAAATCTTCATTACATGCCCATGCATGCTTGCTTAAGATTGATCATTGCTATGTCACAATACAGGGCAGCCCATTATGCGTGTAAACAAGCTTTTGGACTTAAACTCCAAATTAAAATACGATCGAACTACTTTGTACACTTAGCCATGGTATGAATAAATTGACAACAATGACCACCCCAATACCTTTATGTGTGATTGTCAGTTGGAGGGACCAAATAGAAATTGCGTGGATCCCACCACCTTAAGATATCATGTACGTTAACCAGATTTTCTGAACAGTAGGCCTTCTATATATGATTAATTCCTTTATCCCCCTATTTTTTTTGTTGATGTTATGTTTACCTGTCAAAACTTTTGACATTTCTGAATTTTTCTTGTAATTATTTATATTTTAATCATTAATCTTGATCTTTTTGTTTAAAAAATTCTATCTACGTCTTCAATCATGACATCATCTTTTTCTCGTTCTTAAATTATTTTCGCCCATTCATTTTGTCCTTCTAGTTCCTTTTCTTACATCCCTAATTAAGTCCCAGATGAATGGTATGGAACTTTGTGATCATTTGACCTGATGGGCCAATTGAATCCTTTCGAATTTTCAGTTGGGTGTAATCAAATTATTAATGTCAATTATTCAACTCATTATCATTTATTGATACAGAAGAGGCCAGCTACCGGCCAGTTATAGTCCAACCATGGAATTTTTTATGGAAAAATACATTAATTGGGTGGGGAAAAAAATAAGCCGATACAACGTACACAAGGATTGATAATAACGTGCCAATGTTCGTCAATGAAACCATCCATGTCATAAGTGCGGTTGTGAACAGCTCATAAACTAGGCCAAATTCACATATATACATTAGTTACATGGAAGAAATAGTTTTCAAATGACACAACAGATTGGATGCTTGGATTGCTAAATAATTAGAAAGGTAATGAATTTGTATGGCCTTGCGTTTGTCGTGCATGGATGGATGGCGACCCAAATATCTTTTCGAGCTCATGGATCATGATTGAATTTGTTGGTTATAAAACTAACCAAAGATGATGGAAATATATATAAATGGACAATCCATCAACATCTTCTGTTGGGTGCATCAGCCACTGTCCTTACCATCCTCTACATCTTGTAGTATCATCATTCAAACATCGACACAACATGTTTGATACACTAAGAGAACCTGGTCCTCCTTTTTGTCCCTAAAGGACGCTCTTATTAGCATATTTTTCTTTCTTTCTTTTTTTCTCCAATTCTCGCACATGGCCAAGACATAATTTGGGCTATCTTCAAGTTATATTAATAATAAAAAAGAGCTTCATAGGCTTGGCCAACGTGTCTCTTTCAATTTCTATATTTCTTGATCCTGTTATGTCAAACATAACATATTCTTCATGTTCTTCATAGCCACTTGTCTCTTTCAATTTTTAGGTTATACACACTTAGCTTTCATCCGTAGTAAAATCATCTTTTGTATTGCACGATACGCGTATGCTAACATGCCCAAGTGTTAATGGATCATATATGTGTTGGAGGGCCTCTGCCATCTTATTGGGTGTGGAGCTTGGGTTGGGTTCAACGCAAATCTACTAGATCTAATCCGATTTTTGCCAAGGTTAGGATTACATTTTTCAAAAAGAATTTGGGTTAAAAGAGTTAAATTTAAGTTAATTTAATTTAGAAATAAAGTTAAGTTAAATTAAGTTTAATTTAAATTAATTTTTACATATATACCTATACAATTTTGTTCCACTTGCAAACTCTTTGCCCCAAATAGAACTTGGACGTCATATTCATATTAGTTTCAAAACCAAACATGTCACCAATTGCTTAACTTTTTTAACTCACAACATAATATGTTTTTAAAATTTTTAATATAGGACTAAGATACAAGGTTTGCAAGATAATTTCATTCCAAGCTTTGACTACCATATGCCGAGAATCAAAACTTTATTTTCTATTTTTGTAGGCCCCCTTGCCTAATTAAAAAGTTGCAACAGCAATTAAATCAAATTGCTTAATCAGCATTAATTAGTTTATGTGTCACCTAATTAAGTCAATAATTTTCAGTAATCATTAAAGAAAACAATAATAATTGATTTGGAATGTTGGAAGATTAGAGAATAATATTGTCTTAATTAAAGTCCTACCTGCAATCATTACAAAAGAATTCGGGAAGTGAAGGTATGAGTAGTAGATTGACTTCGGTTTTACATCTATATTTGATTCTTATGGAAAGATAATTTTATCAGTGGAATCAGCACGTTTATCCAAATCAGGGACTCTGGAGGATGAGTCAAGTCTCCCCTGATTAAGAACTACATAATCATTTTTAAGACATTAATGGAGAATATTGATTAGGTACTAAAATGAAGAAAAAAAATTTAAAATATAAAATAACCAAATAACTATAGAAAATAAAATATAAACAAGAAAAAAGATAGATATTTTATTATTAAAAATAAAAATAAAAATTAAAGTTCAAATTTTAATTATGGAAAAGGTAGAGTTGATAAAGGATTGTTTACCTTATTTCAATTAAGAAAAATAAAAGTATTTTATGATTGTTTACCTTATTTCAATTAAGAAAAATAAAAGTATTTTATCAAGTAAAAAGAGTGTAAATGCCTTCCGTAATTCATTTACATTGAACCCAACAGGTTCGAAATATTTCATCCTCTACCATTGTTCTTAAAGGTTAACACAAAAAAATTCAAAAGAACCACATCTATGGTCAAAAATATAGAAAAAATACTTTTTATAAAAAATGGGGAGTTTGGATAAAGAGAAATGAAAATTTTCTTCCTAAAGAGAAAGGAAATTCATTATGTTAAGCTGTTAACTGGATAGAAAACGATGCCAACCATAATGCTAACTAAGAACAAATAACTAGGCATTTGATAAAAAAGATAGATAATAAAAAAGAAAGTCAAATTATTAAGGTAAATACATGCTACATTTTGTATTTTTCAACTTTAAGGTCTGTTAGCTCAGTTAACCAGCCAGAAAATGACTCTCTCTCTCTCTCTCTCTCTCTGCAAGTATTTTGCCAACCACAATAGAAAAAAAAAAAAAAGCAAAAAAGAAAATAAAGAATTCTAAGTGCTCAGTACCTGTGGAATATATCGACCTCGATAATATATAGAAATCATTACAAAATCATTTATATGGATGATAGCTAAGCCGACATATATGCCTGTGCTGCCTACCTGTGCACATGCAGCTACATCATAAATTTGTGATATCTGATCTTTATACGAAATTGGGCTGCGTCGTTTATATCTTCCATTTGGTCATATCCCAACCAACTATGTAAAACATTCTTCTGTCTTGCATTTTTTTTATTTTTTGCTTTGTCATCAGTGGGGTCCATTTTAATAGTCAAAAATTGTTTTTTAGGCCAGAAGATCTAGTCAGTGTATCCCACAAAATAGAAGGCTGGGATCTTGCACATTGGTTCCACATTTTATATTTTAAATGGAATAAATCCTTTGACATCTCTTCGTTATTGATAGGAAAGAGGAGTAAAGGAAACCAGAGATGCTCCATGCAACAGAGAAACAGCTGCAAACATGGACCATGTGTCTGATTTCTCGTACAACAAATCCACAAACAGATGAAGAAATAGGGATCGGATGCTGATTTTTTAGATTTTTGTGTCCATTGAATCTGGATTCAATGATGGAGAGAATCAAAGGAAAGTACTGATTTGTAACCCCAACCATCTCAATTATTTGCGTATAGAAGCATGCAAAGGCTTCCATTTCGTACTCTTCCAACGAATCAAAAAATGCCAAAGGTCATGGGGTATCATTAAATGCACGGGCCCATGGCCTTGAAGTGCCACTCTGGTTTTGAATTTATATATATTCCTCTAGGCCTTGTATGGTCGCAAATAGGTAAAGGTGTCCAAGACCTAATCCATCATACCAATTAATATACGTTACCATCAAATGGGTAAGTAGTTTATCAAAAAGAAGGACAAGAACAATTTTATATTTTGTACTGCACCTAAAAATCAGAAATTTTCAACTCACCTATGCTCTAAATGCCCCCCTTCTTTCTTCCATGTATGGCAAAAACAGACCGTGGCTACCATCCAGCTGAGCCATGACAAAATTGCTAACGGAAGGTCTGGCTCCTATCTAGAAATGCCTTGTAGAGGAGGCTTTCTAGAATGAATGAGCATTCTCCTCTGCAAATGAGAACAAGAAATTGTAAAATGTCATATGGAGATTTCAAGGGTCCTTTCGCATTCTCCGCTCCGTCAAATCTTGGAGTTAGAGATAGGTCTAGTTTCGGTGGCGGAGCTAAGACCTTTGGTCAAGAGGGCCAAAATTCATACCTTGGTACGAATATTATTAAGACTAAACTGGAGCTTGAATTAAGCTTTCGATTCACAGTTCTACCGTCTTAAACGCATGGCTCAATTGAATTGATTAGTTTGATTTACTTTTAAAAATATTTTTTTTAAATATATATATATTAAAGAATTTAAAATTTGAATCATAGATATTAATCTAAATGTATAAATCTTTTACCAATAAATTAGATTGCCTAGAATATAATCTTCATATTTATTTAAAACTTTTCTGACACTCTCTTTTGCAACTTTTTTACATCAAATTAAATAATTGTAAATTTAATCAATAAAATATAAATTTATTTATATTTAACTTTCAATGATATCCTTTTAAATCATAACATTCGAAAATATCATAAAGAAATAAGAAATTTTTATAAAATATAAATATTTTATATTTGCCCCTTAAAATTTTTGTTGAGGGGCAATTTCATATAGAATCCAAATTTTACGGAACCTTTAAAAGGATTTTTCAAAATTTGAGGGGGCCAAGTGCCCACCCTCACGTCGATGTAGTTCGGCCTATGCCTGCTTTTTAACTTTTGCCCCAGTACTTAGGCTTATTTTAGGTGGGTGGCGAGTGTGGGGCCCCAGCATTAATGTGAAACGACATTGCGTTGGTCCTGCTTACTGATTACGACCTAATTGTAGTCCAAACTCATTACCATGGTCTGAAAATAACCAATTTATTCTTCCATGGCCCTTTCATGCCCACAGAACAGATGTTTTCAAATGTCGCACGCCAACAAGCATATTTTTTTTTTCTTTTAAATTTCTCTCACTGAATCGAACAGCTGACAACCCTTTCTGGCCGAATAAAGGGTAATTAATGTTACACATTTATTTCAGGTATTAACTATTAAGTCAATTTTAATCTATTAGATTTCTGAATGTTACACGAAACAAAAATGATTCTCTGAATGTTATCATAAAGATCTCTATACAAATTTTGTGTTAAATGCAATTCATTCATAATGCTTTGCTTATTTAACAATTAATCAAACAAGTTATGCTAATTAGATACTTAAGTAGGCCACAAATACGAAATAAGAGAGTGAGAAAAATATGTTGCAACATAACTTAAATCATGAGTTCATGACCATCACACAAGATGGTTTTGGTGTAATATTTATCTATCCCATGTACTCTTTAACATCTTTATAATTATTTACTTTTTAAATAATTTTCTCCTAATTCTTTATTTAAAAAGCTTCTATGTTTTAATTTTGTTCAATTTTATGTACAGCCAACCTCTCACTCATTTCTTCTTTAATTTTTTCCACAGATGTCTTCTCCTCTCTTTTTCCTTCTCTTAATTAAATTGGAATAGTCCACGCCTTAACCTAGCATGCGCATAAGGCATATAAGCAGTTGGGTAGACAAATACATCAGGAAAATGCCAAGTTTTAAGGTTTCTTTTTTCTAATAAAACAATCCGAACACGATATAAATTTATAGTGGTCACATAAATTACAATTTCGAGCATAGAAATCATTTTTTAATGTCAATCAAACTTATGCGCAATTGGTTGATATGCCCCTAAAACATACCCAAATAAAGAATTGATTTAATTATCAGTTGAACTGTTTTGGATCATCATCCAATTTCCCAAATTCAGTAAAAGAAAAGTCCATCCTGCCATAAAATTAATCATATAATACAGAATTTTACAGACGGGCATTCAAACACCACAATCCTTGCATGCATGCACCAATATCAATCAGAAGCTCTGCATATCTGATGTCAAAAGAGGGTAGTAATTTCTGATAAAATGGGGAATTTACATACAAAAGAAATAAGAATTTAAGAGTATATACAGCCTAGTTTCTGGCCGTGGTTTGCGGGATAGCTTGATATGAGTGACGGGGTAGTACTGAGCATTGAATGCGGCTGGCCACAGATTCAACAGTTTGACACAATTATTTGAGTGGCACGTGTACAGTTTTTCGGTCCAGCCATATACATGTGGTGTGGTCCGGCTGGGTAACCTGAATCGGGTGGACATTGGCTACTCGTACATTTCACTTGGACCATCCAGAGCCTGGCATTGATAGCATGTCTTTAGGGTTAATTTTAAAATACACATTGAATGATTATGTGGTCAAATTTTTGTAGATGACGTGGCAGCAACCTTAAATAGATGTTTGGATTTTTAACTCATTTAAAAATAAAAATTTAAAGTGAATAAAGATAAAATATGTAATTTTTTATAGAAAAATATTGAGAATAATAATTAAAAATATAGATAAGAATAAGTAAAAAAGTATATTATTGTGAAGCAGTTAAAATGTTAAATTATACTAAAAATTGGAAAAATTATAGAAAACGTTTCCACCCCTTTTCCATTCCCCTTTTCCATTTTAAACTAACTTAAAAAGAAAAAGAATGTTAGAAATGTGGAAAAAAGAGAGAGTAACATGACGTGGTAAGAAATAATAATTAAAAATAAATAAAATTTTCATATAAAAATGAGAGATAATAATCGAAAATAAATAATACAAAGAAAAAAAAGAATTACAGGATTTTAAAATGTTACTTTATATTAAAAGGATAAAAAGAGGAGTAGGAAAGAGTGAAAAACGTTTCTGTTCTGGGACCAATTGCACCATTTAGCGTTGATTCCCATAACATTCACCCATGATGGTCGTTCCCCCGATCCCTCCATCAGGCAAGATGGACGCAAGCATGATGGACCACGCCATGAAAAAATCCACTTCTTTTTTCACCGAGCACGCATGAGTGTGGGGTTGGTGAAAGACGGTTTCAGTCAAATAGTCATTCATGGTCACCTCAGTAGACACATCGGGAATTGCAACAGAGAAATCATTTTTGGCCACATAATCACGTGCCATATATACATCAACTTTTATAGTTTGGATGTATCTGCATACAGAATGAAAAAGCTAAAATATGTAAAAGCATCCTTTTTTTTTTCTATGATAGTTATCTACGCTTTCCAATTTCACCTTTTATCAATTCCCCCATTTTCAATTATCATCCGCGCTAGTTTAATTTTTTGATCTGAAAAAATTATATATTTTTTCTTTATCCACCTTATGCCTATTAACAATCTTTTCCTACTGTGCATAATATATATGTGGTCTAAACATATTTATAGAATAGTCTCACATTTTTTTCTAAAAATGAATAAATATTGGCGTTAATGCCACGGGCACTTACTCATATTCGGTCCAATGTTGTTAAACAAAACCAGGCCAATTGACCGGTCCAAGGCTCATTGGCCTAGTTGAGTATTGGCCTTTCTTTTTTTAAAGAAATTGTGTTTTATTTTATTAATATCAATGTAAAAAAAAAAGCAGTATTAGGAAAGCCTAAGCTCATCAAGGAACTAATTCAATAAAAATGGCACAATAAAATCTCTGTCGAAAAAATTTAGCGACAAGATAAGTATGCTTTTAGATTAATATTTTATTTATTTTTTATGTTTACATTTATTTTATTTAAATTTTTATATAAAATTAGTGCAAAATGGTCAAATTATAAGACTACGATGTGCATTTTGTAACTATGAAAACGATGTCTGATATTTGCAAAATAGAATATTTGTGCCTGTTTTTTCAGGTTATTCGTAAAGTTGATATTTATTTTGAAAATAATCAGTTTTCGTCTGGATTTAGCGCTTATCCAATCACTTACTGAACAGATCAGCTGAACCGCATAACATCTCTGGACGACGTGGGGCCGCTGCATTTACACGTGTAATTGCACGACGCGACGTACATTGCGATCAGTCCCGTATTGTGGCAAACCCACGTGGAAGAAATGTTGAGGGCGTGAATTTCAACGGCTACCTCGCTGGCAGTGGGCTTCGTCTGGTCGGGCGGGAATTTGAAAGTACTCCTGCAACCTTGACTGTCGATGCACCTCCCCTGGCCCCCCCTGCATAGCCTGTTCATGTGTCATTTGTCTACTAAGTTGGAATTACCTGAGTGCTGAAGGCATTCTAATTAAAACAGTCTATTCCATGGTGAAACTTAAATATTACACTGAGGGTGTATTTGAGAACGAAAAAAAAAAGGTAGGGGGGAAAACATGTAAAAAGTAAAGAAAAATAATGTAAGATAATAGAGGATAATAATTAGAAATAAAATAAATAAAAATAAAATAATTTAAATTTTTTATAAATATATAAGAAATAATAATAAATAATATATATAATAATAAGAAAAAAATAAAATTGCTAGATAGTTAAGATATTAAATTATATCAAAACATGTAAAAAGAGTGGTAAAAAAGGAAAAAAAGTTATCGAAATGTACTAGGGGATGAGGAATAAATATATTAAGGTGAACAAAAAAAGAATAAATAATATGATATAATAGAGGTTAATGATTAAAAATAAAATAGTAAAAGTAAAATAAATAATATTTTATATAAAATGATGTGAAATAATGATTGAAGAGTTTATGGCGTGTAGATGGGTTATAAGTATGGCAGATGGGTCGGATTTAATTAAAGCATTATGGCGTGTGAAAAATGCAAGATTACACTCAAATCTTCAGTGAAAAAATTGGGTTGGCATTTACAGGCTGCAGCTCAGCATTCCATGTGAGAAACCTGGGTAGCCTGCCATTTTGAGGATGATGCAGGGCAGCATGGGAGTTTCGGGGTGCTGACCCGGAGGAGTTGTGGGAGATGCGGCTTCGATTACTACTGCTAGTGCTGGTAAGAGGTTGCTTTCACAATCTCAGCCACTTCACTTTTTAATACGTAAGGATGAACTGCAATCAGGACATTGAAATTATCCGCTAGGAAGAGGCGCGACGCTCTGTACTACCAGTCCACCGTACTACCTTACACCGTCCTATTTATCTCCTTTGCAGGTTTGTCGCTGCCGCCAGAGCAATGGATTTGACTCATGCTTGCATCTTGGCTCTAATAATAATAATAATTTAAATGGATTTTTAAATTAAAGAATTTATTTGATTTTATTATTTTATTCAAATTTTGGGTTATGGCAGGGCCTAAGGGGGTTTATATAAGCTTTCTTTTCATCGCAACTTCATAGTTTTGGTGAAATAGGATTTCATTTTCTCTTTTGAGAATTATCGAACTTTTGGTTGATGTACTACGAAGGATCAGCAATGGATTCAATTTGCAAAAAGATGATGCGAGGAATTTTTGGACTAATATTGGTTGAGAGAAATATCTCGCCTTGTGACCTTTTGGTCCATGTTGTGCTTGCTTGATTTTGGGTGCACATCGCTTTGTCTACACTGGTCAAAATACTTACAAAACGCATAAGATGCGGTCCACCACCAGTAGATATTTTGCATTTGTTTGTAACAAGATGCCAAAGAATTATACAAACATGATTCCCTAATTAAGCAATAGACAATGCCATACCTAAAAGCATTTAAGTGCAATGGCCCACCTAAGAATTAAAATATTATGCCCCTTTCATAGGCTTTGGATCAATCGATTGGGTAGTAAACAAATGCGACAACAAGCCCCGTGAAAGAAATACCAGCACACGTGGAAGATAAACTAGCTTTATCCTTCCCTTGTGCCGCCAATAAACGCCAATGGCATCAAGAATTTTTTGTGATATTTTCCTTATCTCAAGCATGATTAGCATAGACTTTCAGGCCTTTAGTCTATGGATTTAGGGGGTTGGTTTGCCTTTCATTGAGCGAAGAATGCTGCTGTATCTACCGCTTGCGTACGACGCGCAGGATGCTGCGAGGAGCTCACGCCGTCGCTCATTTATTCATGCCATAATGAACGGATTATTTCCACGCATGCCCTCCAAATTTGCTTATATTAATTTTTTTTGTTATTTAATGCTGAAAATTTAACCCTTGGACCTTGTATTTGCAATATATTTTTAAAATAACCATTTTATCGAACTCTGTAAGGAAAATCATTCTTAAATTTTGATGAAAAAAAAATTTCCCCATAAATAAAATAAAACATGAAGAAGCGGAGAGCCGGTCAAACACGGTCCAAGAGATTATTCATAGATTTTTCAATATTAAAATTTTATTCAACTTGTATTGATCATGTGCAAGTTTTGTAGAGTAGAGAAACGTTGATTTATTGGGATATTTTTACATCCGCCCAAAATTTAAGCGCCCTTTTTTATTAATATTCTGATGAAAAGTACATTAAAAGAGAAGCTATGAACATTGGAGGCATGGATGCAAATTTAGAAACGAAAGAGGGAAATATGAAAATTTAGTAAACTTGGTGGGCATAGATGC
>JAYJMB010067099.1:0-16896 GCA_036873735.1 Pouteria campechiana
CTGAGGTCCTTGAGGGGTGGATGGCGTGAGTGGCATCCCACATTGCCTGGGTGAGGGAGGGAGTCCTGGGCTATATTTGTGGGGCTCGGTTGTGAAGGTGTGACACTTTTAAAAACCGTGCGGGTGTGTGCCCAAAGCGGACAATATCTCACTGGAGCCCCGGGTTGTTACAGTGCATTATGTTATGATCACGCAAAGTGTATGTAGATTAGTTGATAGTGTTATGCATGTAGTGACTTATTTTGTTTGACATAAGCATGTTAGAACTTATTTGATTATCGCTCAAAGCAAATTCCTAGATAAAATGTTTAGTTGAAAGTGATTAAGGCATTCTTTGATTAGTTTGACCCTTTCAACCCAACCTAGTACATTCGCTATCACTAGTGTCCCAATTGAGCCTTAATGAAAGAATAGCATATGCAAAACATGTGAAAGACCACCATTTGACTTGTCTCTCTTTAACCTCATCATCTAGACCTTTTTAGCCTAAAAACCAAGATTGACCTATTAAGAGACATATTTTATGCACATGGTTGTTGGAGAGGTATAAGATGTTGGTCCCTTATGCAATGGTAGCTCATGGGGGGGGGGGGGGAAGGAATGAATTGAGCTTTTAAAACTTTTGGTCCAAATAAGATGATTATGGTGTTGCAAGAATAAATAAAACGGATTACACAATAAACAACACAAGATTTTTTTTAGTCATTTGGCCCTTCCTAGGTTCCTACTCCACTTTTTTGAGTCAGTCTTCTCTAATGAGCTCAGGTTCCTCTAATACCTTGGTCAACCTGATCAAATACACATTAGTTTTATAAGGTCACCAACTAACTTACTAGTTTTCCAAGCTAACCGGAAACTTTCACAACCTGTTGGTTTTTAAAAGCTCACCAACAAACTTACACCTTTTCAGCAAGTTCCCTACTTGCTTATCTCTATAGATAAACACTAAGAACTCTGCTTGTGTTGCCAAATCCTAAAATAAAGTGTACAGATTAATGCCTCTTACTCAAGCTGATATGTACATAAATTCAAAATTCTAAGTGAAAGATTAAATAGTGAGAGTAAAAGATTCAAACTCCTTAATCGAGTAGAGATTTGAACTTTGATAGCTCTAGCTGAGTTGTATCCATTAGAGTTGAACTTTTGGAGGCAGATTTTGAATGCTCTTCATGTGATTAGTAAAGTTCAAAAAATATTCAATCAACTTATTTTCTTCTACTTCTGAATCTCTCTTTTATAAGTTGAGAGAGATTTTTTCGTTGTTGATCTTAGTAGACATTCAAATGTTCAAAAATATTTTTCTTTACCTTATCTTTTGTCTAAAGTTTGAATTTGTTGCCTTCTAGTATCGGTCTGTTACTTTTGTCATTGACTTTTCCAAACATTCACTTTTCGTATCAAGTATTCCAAAGAGATGAGTGAACATGTGATGTCTTGACTGATTTTAGATAATCCAACTTGTTTTCTTTAGATTTTCCAAAGTGATAGTAATCCTTCTTAGTTGCATTAGTCACTTGTTTAGAGAAGTTCCTAAACTTATATTACCTTCGAAAAAGTAATCTGAAGCCTTCTACAAATATTTCCAAAGCTTGATCAATATCTCCGAAGCATGGCTTAACATCTGCAAAGAATGGTTAACTTCTCCAAAGATTGTTTGAATCTTTTTCAAACCTTGGTTTCAGGTTCTCCAAAGCATGTTGGTTTACTCATTGCTGATTGTTTCTAAAACCTATCTAGTTGTTTCTGAAGTGTCTTGTAACTTGTTTGAAACATTTTTGTACTTTTTCCAAAGCATTCTTGATAATCTGAAGCTCTCTCGATTATTTCTAAAAGGTGTTGTGACTTGTCTAAAGCAATCTTGATTATCTCTGAAGCGCATATAAGATCTACGAAGCTTTGAAAAAGACTCTGAAGTATGCTTTAATGTTTTTTGAAGTGTGCTTGTGATAAGTTTGAGACTTGCTTTGAGAATTCTGAAACTTGTTTTGTACTTTTCTTCGAAGTGCGTTGTGATGATTTTTGAAGCTTACAAAGAGGATTCCAAAGGGTGCTTGAAGATTCTTGAAACGTACTATTTTTACTCTTAGACTTGTCTGAAGCTTGTTAATTATCTTTGAAGTTTCTCTGCATTTTTTCCGAAGTGAACTGCAACCACTCCGAAGTTGCATTATGCTTTATCTGAAGCTCATTGAGACATCTCCGAATTATATCATGTCGGTTTTCTGAAGCTTCAATCATTTTCTTTGAAGTTTTTCAATTATCTCCAAGAAAACCCCCCAAAAAAGTTAACAGAGTGAACATTCATGTGCAATTCAATTATGATCTCTTACTTTGTAAATCTTTACTTCTTTTCTTTGTTAGCCAAACCCATGGCCCCATTATAAGCTTAACAAAGACCTATAGATCCAAGTGAATAGAGTCGTCTACATTAGTTGAGAGACATTATGAAAAGCAAGCTTATGGCGTGTTTTGTGAAATCATTAGATCACTAGTTTACATATTGTTGACTGAGAAGCATGCATGTAGCATGAGATTGACAATGCATACACACACATTTTCACTTTATGAAAGGATTGATGAAGTAAGAGTTTAATAAGATCACTTAGTAAGTGTCTTGAATAATTTTTGAGTGATGTGTATATGTGTAATTTGTTTAGCATTAATAAGTGAATTATATTCATTTATATTGTACTTGAACTAGCTAACTTTAGATATTTTCTTGAGTTTTTTTAGGTGTATCTACGGTTTATATGTTTACGTTTGATCACAGGCACATGAATGCAAAAAAGAAAAAAAATACACACAAAACATGAATAAGGAAAATGAGCAAAGTGAACAAATTATAATGATGAAAAAGTTACTGAAAAAGGGGAGAAATTAAAGGCCAAAGCATGATGTTTTGAATGTAGCAATTATGATGCTGCAGCATTAATTTATGATGTCACAGCATCCATACAAGCTCAAGCTAAACCCCTCAATCCAGCAGCTTTGATGCCGCAACATCACTTCTTGATGCTGCAGCATCCATATAAACCAACGCAAAATCCATTTTTCTAGCAGCATTGATGCCGCAACATCATTCTCTGGTGCCTCAACATCCTTCTAGACTGAAGAAAAAGTGATGTTCCAACAACGCTAGTGCTGCAGCACCACTTCTTAATGTCACAGCATCCATCCAGAATTAAGGCAAAGTGCATTTTGATGCAGCAACATCCATTTTTGATGTTGTAACATTGAAGCTGGAGACAAGATTTTGAATTTTCTAAGATTGCTTGGGAACGATGAAGAATTTTCTAGAATTGCTTGGAAATATTGCAAAATGACAAATCTTCATGAGAAGAAGTATAAAAGCAAAGAGAGGTCACCCTAAATGACATCTTGGAGAGTTTAGGAAATGTTTTTAAAGATTCTTGGAGAGGTTTTGGTAGAGGAAGAAACTTCAAACTGGAACCCAAGCCAACCACCACCTGAGAGAGTTTGCTTTCACTTTAATCCTCATTTATTTGGTGTTTTACATCTTATCCATCATCTATAACTTGGATTAAAGTTGGAATTGGAATTTGATAATGATATAAGAATGTTTTATGGATTCTCATTTTATTATGAGTAGCAAACTCCTCTTTCTAGAGGAGAGATGGATCTTATGTTGAAGTCATGGTTTAATCAATGAGCTATGCAATTGAGTATGTTTTACTGATTTATTCATGATGTTGTGTGATTATTGCTTTCAATCTATTAGCCTTTTGTTAAATAATATTGCACTTAGGATTAACACTTGGGATAGGTAATTCTAGATGAGATCTAAACATCATGACATGTAATGCTAGATGACTTGGGAAAGCTTCTGGGTTATGTGCATTGGGATTCTTGATCTATAAATTGATAGGATTCTTGATCTATAAATTGATAAAGACAATCAATACATAATAAGTTGAAGAGACCATAATTGAAAAACAAGTCAATCCTCTAGATGCTTCTATAACTTGATTTCTTTCCACCAAGAACCTATCCATTTCTATCTCTTATTTAAATTTGTATTATTTGATTTTCCAGATAAAATTGGGATTATACATTGCAATAGCTAGTGACTAATTAAAATCACCAGTCCCTGTGGAGATGATATTCACTCATCATTTTATTACAAAGCTTAACGCTGTGCACTTGCAGTATAGTTTGAAGTGAACAAGCATGTTCCTGATCATTTGAGAGACATTATCCTAACTGTTCCATGAGTTTTGGTTGCTATTTTGCTCGAGGATAATCAAAAGCTAAGTTTGGGGTATTTGATAAGCTCATAATTAATCATATTTTAATACCTAGATTCAAATCTTTTGGATCCTCAATTGACATAATTTCATTGATTAATATTTACATTAAATCAAATATTGCACTCAATGAATTTAATTTGTGTTTCATGTTAATTTGTGGAATTTAGGTCAATTTGGGCGAAAACATGCTATTTTTGACAAAGAATCTTCATAAGGACATGTACCATGGTGGGATCATCAACCTTACCCATTAATTAAGCATTAATAATGTTGGTAAAGTGGGATTATGTATTTGATTATGAAGTGGACAACTAGTAGACAAATTGCTAGATGCATGGTTGAGATAAATTGCTTGAAGATGAAGTCATTACTTTGATTAGAATTCAATTAAAACTTTCACACATTATTTTCAATATTTTTTTTAGTTTTAATGTGAATTAGATGCAAATAAGATGGTGGAATGTGTGTGCAGCAATTCAATTAAAGAAGGACTTCAAATTTTGGATGTTTCAAGTGCAAGAAAATTTGTACTATTTTAGTGGAAGTTCAAGGAAGCTTTTATCATAGATATATGCTTATTTAGAAAAAGTGTTCATCATAACAGTTATATAACTTGAAAATATCTATCCAAAAAATTTAGAATCACATGATTGAGAGTTATTATGAAGAAGTTATGATCAAAATACTACAACTATATTGAGAGATTTTTGAACACGATGTGTCTTAATCGATGTTACTTTAAGGCAATTTTTGGCACATATTCAGGATAATCTAAAAAAGTGTTAGACATTAAAGATGTATATTTGAAATTATCTATCCAATAAATCAACAATCATATTATTTTGACATCATATGAGAAATTTATGATGAAAATAATAAAACTGCTCTTGATGGATAGACATTCTGTGCAGAAACATGATATTTTTAGCAATTGCATATATTATGCAAAAACTAACTTGGAGAATTCATATAAAGGTGTAAGAGAACCATAAATTTAGTTATTTAAAGTGTTTCCAGTAGAGAAATAAGTGAATTTTGGTGGATAAAGCACCAGTAAGACATGAATTGGAGGAAAGATTTGCAAGGGACTAAGAGTGAGATTTCTAGTTTTTCAACATGCATATTTTGATGAGTTGTTTTTCTTTTTATCATGAAATAAATTTTATTTTCTAGGGGGATGATGTATCCCTCTTTGATATTCTTTATTAACTAAGATTTTTGGGTTGACAATTCAATTTTATCTTGTTTCAGTCATTATTTTTAATGCAGTCATCTAGTTTGTTTAATCGCTTGATCACTAATTTTATAAATTAGAATGATTATCTAAGCATGGTTAAGGTATACACCATATGCTAAACCACGAGCTCTCTTGAATAAAAGGATAGATGGTTATGGTGCACACCTAATGCTAAATAATGAGCTCTCTTGAATGAAAGGATAGAACACACCTAATGCTAAACCAATCTATTTGGTTCATTAAAGTTCTTTGGTCTTAATGGGTTTTCATCTCAATTATGCTACACACCATAGGTAATTGGAATGAGTAAAAATACTTGATTTAAACTTGCACACCAAATGATAATAATCATATATTAGTGAGAACGACCCTAAGATAATGAATTAAAACCAACATCTCAACAACATAGGATATCGTTAAGCGGTGAAATCAGATCCCTAGACTCTGGCAACTTGAGAATCTCTTTTACATTACTTTTCATGACTGTTCTTCATTATTTCATCTTACACTTTGATTTACTTAGTCTTCACTTCATCTTTTTATATTAGGATAATTTTAGTTTCAGTAACTAGATTAATTAAATTAATTTGAACAATTCTCTGTGGTATCGACACTTACATTACACATCGACCCTTACATTACACACTATACTGATATACACTTGTGCACTTTCAAGGAGTTATCATTTGACCTTCAATAATTCCATCTCCCCTGTCATGTGTCTTGAGTAACCACTATTAATGTACCACATGCTACTTTTTGTGACTCTCAGACACACCTAAAACAACAAGGTCAGGGTTTAATTTTTGGTACCCATCTGAGAATGGGTCCAAAGGGGTTAGTGGGAGCAAATTTTGGTACCCATTATTTTTTAGGTGCCACTAATCTAATGTTTGGAGACTCAATTGCATTTACTACATCTACAACTATTTTAGAAACCCAAACCATGGTCTATTTGGTCCTTTTTTTTCAAAATTATGTCTTTCTTATGTTGTTGACCACTTTTTTTCTTTGGTTTCATTTTAAACAAGGTAGAGGTTAAGGTCTATCCAAGGGAATTATTTTCTACCTTAACCAACTCAAGTTCTTAAATGCTGCATTGATCACTTTTGAGCTTTCTATTTTCATCTTTTATTTTGGAGCACTCATTGGTTACTTTCAATAGCTCCTTTTTTGTCTCCCTATAATTGGCTTTTAGAGCCTTGAAATCAAAATATAAACTTTCCACTTCATCAAAGAAATTTTGAAATTCAAGTTCAAAAGTTGCTTCATCTTCATGAATTGCCATGAAGCTGATTTCGGTGTAGTAGTCTTCTTGATCTCCTTTTGTTGGTCATAGTCTGTTGCATTGTGCTTCATGTTCATCTTCATTGTCACTTGAAATTTCATGTAGCATAATTTAAACAGAGACCAAATCAAATAATATATTTCCAAACTCAATTTAATAACTCAATATGCCATAGCGTAACAAATACAACATCAATTGCACATTCTGAAGCAAATTACACACTCTGGGATGATCACCTATCCCAAATCACACATATACATAACAGGTATGCATATACTGCAAATTACATTCATGGGATAACTACGATCCTTTCATTCAAATATCTATGCTTTAGAATAATAATAGCAATTATAAGTAGGGGATATCTTTTGTCTGACCAAAATATACATTAATATAAAATATCACAACACTATATTACATAACAATCAAAGACATGTATACATCATAGCATCTTGGAATCCTTACTAATCCCAATTTGCACACGTATTCAAATTGCTTACCATAAGAAATGGGATATTTACAATCCCATCTAAGTAACATACATAATCATCAATCCCTATATTCATATATGAGCACATTCTCAAATCACTCAATGGATAATCACTATACCCACCCAATCACACGGGTAAATATGCATAGCCTACTTACCTCAATCCTCCTACCATCTTTCGAGCTCAGTTTATCATTCACACACTAGGAGATCTTGCACATATATCATCACCCAACATCGTATATAGGTTATCAATGTACTGAAATACATTAATTAATTATCAAGACTTATTTCTAAATGAATCTACAAGTAACTTATTAGGGAGAAATTCTAGTGAATTGACCATAATATTTTCATATAAATTCCAAATAAAATGATTCCTTTTCCTATATTTGATAATTTCAATACCTACAACTTTTATGTTGAACACTTTTTTCAATTCAACCTCTAAATCTAGTCGTTGAGCTCCACAAGTGACACCTTTTGTAGTGAATCATTTCTTATGAATAGTTTTAGTAATTTGCACATAACTCACTCATATGAATTCCAAATTAATTGATTCATATGTCATATTGTAGATAATTATAATATATACAACTTTCATGGTGACCACATTTATTAATTTAGCTCATAATTGAAGTAGTGGGCCCCATAAGGTATGCTTATTGATTTAGAGACTGTTACACTATTTTAGCTATAACTCTCTTAGATAAACTTAGAATTTAATGATTATTATCTTTTTAGAAATATAATGTTAATATATAAAACTTTTGTGTTGAACACTTGTCTAAAGTCAAACAATTTGGTTGTCAAAATTAGGATGCCATCAATACCATGCACAATGTCAGGATGGACACTCTAGCAGCAGCAGCGAATTTTAAGGTATTTATTTTCATTTTTTTTTGGATAGGTTAATGTTGGAATTTTTCCACCAAAATTTGCTTATTTATCATTAATCATATGGAAAATGACCACATAGTTGTATAATCAAAAAATTGATTCATTTGATAATGTTTTAATCAAGCTTAAGATGGCTACTTAATAAGGCATTTTAATGCAATACACATTCTATTTCACACCTTACTATCCACCTTAATCATTTCCAATTTGTTTAAGGTAATTAGATGCTATATGTTAGTCCCATGTAGATGAATAGCTCAGGTGTCGAGGGGTGATTTGAGCAAATAAAAATTATGGCCAAATAAAACTTTATGAGCCAAGAGGAAGTAGTGATGTAGTATATATATAACTCCACATTTGAATGTATGACTACTTCACTTTCCAAGTTCAACTTTTCTTAGTCATTCCTATGTCAAACAGGTTATAGTGTGTGTGTGTGTGTATGTGTGTGTGTGTGTGTGTGATAATGTGAGTGATAACATTATGCTTGAAGAAGTAATGAAGGATACAAAACAATTGCTCAAGCAACTAATGAAAATAGTGAAGTGAATGAAAGATAGAACAAGCAAGCAAACACACACAGTTAACATGATTTTTATAGTGGTTTGGGAACCCCGTCCCTACATCCACGCTTCAAAGGGAACCAACACATTGTGCCTTGGGTTCCACCATATGCCATATAATTAAAGTACACTAGTGTCCTTGACACTTTTCTAGATTCCAACTCGAGGGGGCATGAACAAGTGTCCCCACCACTCTTCTAGATTCTAGCTCTAGGGGGTGTAAACATAGTTTTTCCAACACTCATCTGGTTTTATGACCTCACCAGGAAACTTACTACTTTCAAAGATCACTAGCAAACTTATTAGTTTTTCCGAGCTCGCCAACAACTCAAATAATATGGTTTTCATGAGCTCACCACTAACTCACATAGTTGATTTGATAGCACTCTTTTTGAACATTACATTGCCTCTTTTCTTAGGTTGATTTGTACAAAGATTAAGCTCATTCATAAAATGATATCTCATTGAATCTCATTAGATATCAATGGCCAGTTATATGATTATGATAGAATGTTTAGGCTCATTGTCTATCAGCGCAATGGAGATTGATTATCTAGGAGGAAGCATAGTCTGATTAAGAGAGGTGTTACTCATTTAAGCCCTATTCGTATTTTTCTCTTAGCCTCCTTAACCTTCTTCACTGACACTACACTACATTTATATTGCTTCAGAAACTTCTGTCTATTGGAGCTAGTTAGCTTTCTATTAATATTAAAGACCATTCTGATTTCTCCCATTAAAAAGTTTTCTTCTTGAGAAACTCATATGTAGTTGGAAAGCTTGTAGAGCTATTCTTTAAAGATGGTGCCTTTCTGGTTTTAGCAAACCTGGATGAAGACTTTTCTGGTTGAATGACTCATTCACTAGTTTGGAAAGATGCTCATTAAGCTTGAAGGGATGCAACCTCAGAGTATTGCAACTTTCGTCAGAGTGTAGACTGCTTTCCTTTAAATTTCTTTCCATCTTCAGCTAATCTCAAATTATCTAGTCTGCTTTATAAAATTTTCTTTGAATGAGATTATAATCAGAGAGTGCAGTCAGCGATGTTTGGCACAAATGGCTTCTACTCTTCATAATATGTCATGTTTCATGTAAGAACTTTGCCAGATCATGTTTTTAATTCATCTCTTGTAAGTAATAGATAAAGTAACTTTGAGTAGATCCATATGATAGACCACTTTATTGTTCTCAGAGAGTGTTGTAGCAATTTACTTCTTCTTCTAGTTTATCTATTATAAGTAACAACTAAATCAAAGTGCCGACAAAGTTTCTCTTCTTCATTGTTCATCAGACTACGTTCTCTCGAAGTTTCCTTCATTAGGTGAGGTGGCTTTGTCTGTTATAAGTGGTAGATGACCTTTGTGGCACGGATAGAGCATCTTAACAACAAACAAAGTATCTTTCACCTGACAAATTCTTCTTCTTATCAGCTGAAGTGCCTTTGTCTATTGTAAGTAGCAGAGGATTCTTCTTGACAGACATAGCTTCTTCCCTGATAGATAAACTATACTTTGTCTATTGAGATTAGCAGACGAAGTTTCAGCCCATAGACAAAGTCTTCCAAATGGTTCATCTGTTAGTTTGTCTATCGTAAGTGACAGACAAAGATGTGGTGAGCAGACAAGTTCTCCTTCTAATCACTCATATGATAGTTATCTATTAAGTAACAGATGACTCGTTGAGGCAAGGATGACTTGATTCTTTAAAGGTTGTCTAATGGATTTGTCTATTGCTACTGGTAGACAACTCTTGTAGGTGAAGACGATTGACAAAGTTTTCTTCTTTAGTTGTTGTGTTGCTTCTTCTTCATCTTCTATATTTTCTTCATAGATTGCAAATAGGTTCCTTAGCCTCTTTAGTTTTTAGATGAGCTTTATAGACAAATGCTTAAGTAATTTTGTCTCCATTTTGGCTTCTTCATTTGTCTAATTTTTTCTCCATTTTATCTCTTCTTCTACAAACTGAATTCATCTTTGAGTTATGGATAAGTGTTGATTATAATAAATTTTTCTATCTTGTCCTTGGAACGATTTGTCTGAATCTTCTTGAGGCAAATGATATCAAACACTGACTTTATCTATAGACAATTTGCTTAATCGCTCATTGAGGCTTGATCTCCATGACTATGCTGTCCACTATATTCAAATTGCTTCCCTGTATGTTTAGACCTTTTTCTACAATGCTTGAAAACACAATTGTTAGTACCACACATATTCGCTAATATGTTGTTGCACATCATCAAACTTGACTGATTGCCATATGCACTGTTTTGTTCAACATTCTCCCCCTTTTTGATGATAACAAAACATTTGAGTGAAATACCTTTCAAAGAAAGTAAAGTTATTAATGCATAAGAGTTTTATGTATGGATATATATGTTATGGCTCCCCCTATCTTAGTGTATAGATTGCTTGTTTAACTTATGTAGCTTTAATGCACTATGTGATTCAGCTCCACTTGAGTAGGTACCAAAGTTAAGTTTTACTCTTGTATGGTCCTATTTTCACTCATTGCTATTGCATATATTTTTCTCCCTTTTTATCATAATCAAAAAGATAAATTCTAGAAGGGAAATAGAGTTTTAATAATGAAACCAAAAATTTGCCCAAAAATAATTTCATTACTGTGAAATATATATAATGTACATTACTGACCCCAAATCATAATTAGTTGAAAGACTTCATTTTTTTTTATGGAAGCTTTACATTGAGAGCTTTTGGGATATTGCTAGGAGCAATTTGAATTCGCTTAAGGTATTCAGGATCCATTATTATTGGATGAGGAAGAGGTAATCCTTGATCTTGTGTTTCCTTATTAGCAGTTGACCATCTTTCAAAAATGGCTGCAGTCAACATAAGAGGGTTTGTAGCTATTTTGTGATGGTTAATGAGTATAATGCATGCTCAATAGGTATCATCTAATAGCTCTGGATATGGAGAAGGTCTGCCATGATGAATTGCTACAGTGTTGGCATTTGTTCGATAGTTGAAGGTGGCATGTGTGATGGAGATTGTGCTTAGATGAATAGATGTAGATTTAGCTCCTAGGGTATTGCTTATTGAGGGCTTGGAGGCTAAAACTTCGATCCTTGTAGAACATTGAGCATAGGAAGAGGGCTATTGGGTGGTTGAAGGAAATGGTGCAACAATAGAGAGAGCACATATTGTGGAAGGAGTGGTTTAATAGGAGGAGGTGTTGGAGATGATTCAGAAGAAGTGTGAATTGTAGAGGGAGAGGATTCAATGTTTGTTGTTGTCGAACGAACAACAGTTGGTGATTGTTGAGAGAATTCATTTAGGATTTTATCAATGATTTTATCTCCATCTGGAAGAGGTTTAGGTTTGATGGTTTTGGATGGTCCTTTCATTATTATGATGCTGTCAAGATAATCTTGGTCTTCAAAATTTTGAAAAGGAAGACCAGATAAGAGTGAAAGCAACTGTTTGGTTTATTAATTGTCTATGTTCAATTTCTTTAAGGGTCATTTTTAATTTTCTATTCTTAGGGAATGAAGAATTTTATTTTGGGAGTTTAGGACATTGAAACTGATATGATTTAGATGAGGATGGCATGAATTCTAGTGGAGTGGGTTAATTGATTTTTTAGGGTGGTTGAGGAATGACTAGAGATGGTTGGGAAGACTTTTGAGTTTGAACAAGTTTGAATGAAGTGGATTGGTTGATGTTTTATGGAGGTGAAGAGGGATTTTCTTGAGATGAAGGTTTCTTTGAAGTAGATTTTAAGGGTATAAAGATTTTATTATTGGAATTGTTGAATATGATATAGAAGATACAAAATTAGACCTAGGAGATTCTATTGGAGGATCTATGTGATAAGCAGGACTGGAGATTCATGAGGTGTGTGATGTGGTGAGAGTGGAATAGAAGAGAAATGAGGTGATTGATGAGGTGAGGTAGAGGAGGAGTGAACTGCGTAAGGCGATGGTGAGGCAGAGTGAATATCTCTACCTAGTGAGATAGAAGTTGACTTCTATTGGTTTTTGATGGATTCCATTAAAGAGAATACCTTTTCTATTTTTTTTGTCTAATGAATCCATTCTTAGTGTCATAGATGCAGCAAATAGGTCAATGTTTTGAAGCCTATTTTCAATATTTTGTGGAATGTATTTGGTATGCGAAGATGAATGATGTTATGGAATGTGTTGGACTAATAGAGATGAGTGAGTAGGTTTGAAGGGAGATGGAATTGGGCTATTGTGCGGAAATGGTTCTGCTGCAGTTGTTGCTTCTCTTTCTAGTGTTGTTGCCTCTTCTATTGTAGCTGTTGAAGGGACTTCCTCTCTTTCTTCCCTAACAGATTCTATTCTTCCTTCTTCTTCTTCTTCTTCTCTTTTTTTTTTTTGTATTCTGTCTGTTTTTCACTTCTCTCATCTTCATCCTCTTCCTCTTATTCTTCTTCTTCTTCGATCATTTTTGCTTGTTTTGCTCTTCTGTCCTTCTTAATGACTCTATCACTTGATGGTATGGTTACTCCCATCCTTTTCAATGTTATTTCATTGGTCATGTTTGAGGACTTGAATTTTTTTGGAACTTCATATGATAAGTCCACTTCTTCCTTTCTCAATATTTGAGTCATTGCTATTCTATAAGGCAAAGGAAGTCTTGGTGATGATTTGACTTGAGAGAGATGGTCAGACATCAATTTGGCAAGATCCAATTTCTTCTTATACTTCAAAGCCCAAAGAATCTTTGCATCTTTCTTAGAAACATTATCCCTACTTCCAACCTTGGGATGAATGTTGTTATTGAGGATAAGGTGAGCAAGCCTTAAGTTTACATCCAGATCCTTGGGATTTAGATTCATTGCATTCTCTCCAATGGATGTTCCTTTCAACTGTGAGAACAATTTTCTTCTGGGTGTTGGCCATTGAAATGTTTATCTTTCAACTAAGAGAGGATTCAAGCATTCTCTAATGTTTTTAGTAGACAAATCTATCTCCTTGTTTCCAATGCATGATTTTTTACTCTTATGGTGATAATTTCCGATAAGAATTTTCACAATTCTAGAATAGTTTTCATCCCTACAACTCATATGATATTTCCAGCCCTGGAAGCTTATCCAGTCACATATTTCTAGTTTCATCTCTTCAAAAGCTTTGAAATCAATGGCTCTGCCCTTTGCTACTTTTCTATTGAAAAATTTATTCATGTAATCTTTGTAACTTTGTTCATCATTTTGGAAAGTTACCTCTAGAAATCTATTTCTTCGTACTTTGCTTCTTCCTGAAGCATGTAGTTCCTCTAACTCCTTTCTACTTCTTTTTCTTCCAAACATGGATGCTAGAGTCTTACTTTTAGCTCTTGTGTCTTGCATTTCTATCAGCTGAGGTTTTAGGGTTCTGAGGTGGAAGACCTTTTGGGGGTTTTTAGTAGCAAGACTAGTGGAGGAAAATGGTGCCAAGAGGACGAGGAGTGGAGAAGAAGACAATGGGAATTTAAATTGTTCTTTTCTGAGGAAGAATTTTGTCGCTAATAGTGAGTGTTAGAGGTGGGTATGAGATGAAGTTAAATAGAGGATTTATTGAGTATGTCCTCAGGAGCTTCAGACGAGTTTGATGGCAACAGACAATCCGACAGTAAAAGTGATGACTTCAGCTGCCACCAAATATGAGATGATGAGATTTTTCAATTTGTTTTTGATTCAATATATGTATGATTGTCTGAGAATATAATAGTGATTTACTTATAATTGGAGAACAATGATTTTAGTGATTAATGATATGCACAAACAAATTATACTTTGAATATAATGTGTATGGCATTCAAAATGATATGCTATCAATTAAGTAGCATTTAAGGCAAATATCAATTTGAAAGTTTAGATTAGAAAGTTACCTTATTTTCTTGAACAGATAGTATGTTGAAATTTGCTTACTAGATTATCTTCTAGCATTTCTTGATTCTTCTTAAATGCTTATTTTCACTACTTTTGTTTTTGTTGCTCCTATATAGAGTCAATTGCTCGGATCCTCTATACACGGTTAGCTTTGTCATAAATAATTTCTCATGTATTTTTAACAAAATGGACATTTTAATCAAGTTTAGTAAGATACAAAAGTTTCAAAGTTTTAGAGTCTATAACAAAATGATAACTCATAGAGGTTTGCAACTAACTTGTCCCTGAGCAGGAATGTTGTGGAACTATTTGCCCACAGGAATCTCTTCGCAAGTTAACTTTTAGTAGTTAAATTAACTTATGAAGCCTGCTTTGATATCACTTGCTGGTCCCATGTAGATGAATAGCTCAAGTGGGGAGAGGTGAATTGAGCAAATAAAAATTATGGTCAAATAAAACTTGATGAGCTAAGAGGAAGTGGTGATGCAGTATACATGTAATTCTATGTTTGATTATATGACTACAATTTCCAAGTTCAACTTCTCTTGGTCATTCCTATGTCAAATAGGTTGTAGTGTGTGTGTGATAATGTTAGTGATAACATTATGCTTAATGAAGTAATGAAGGATATAAAACAATTGCTCAAGAAACTAATAAAAACAGTGAAGTATATGAAAGATAGAACATGCAAGCAAACACACGTAGTCAACACAATTTTTATAGTGGTTCGAGAACCCCATTCCAACATCCACTCTTCCAAGGGCACCAACTTATTATGCCTTGGTTTCCACTATATCCCATATAATGGAAGTACACTAGTATCCCCAATACCCTTCTAAATTCTAGCTCTAGGGGGCATGAACAAGTGTCCTCGACACTCTTTTGGATTCCAGCTCCAAGGGGCATAAACATAGTGCTCCCAACACTCTTTTGGTTTTATGAGCTCACTAGGAAACTCACTGGTTTCAAAGATCACCAGCAAACTTGTTGGTTTTCCCGAGCGTACCAATAATTCATACAATGTATTTTTCATGAGCTCACCACCAACTCACACGACTGATTTGGTACCACTCCTTTTGGATATTACATTGCCTCTTTTCTTAGGCTGATTTGTACAAAGATTAAGCTCATTCATAAAATGATATCTCATTGAAGCATATTATATATCAATGTTCCAGGTATATGATTATGATAGAATGTTATGGCTCATTATCTATCAGCGCAATGGTGATTGATTATCTAAGAGAAAGCATAGTCAGATTAAGAAAGGTGTTACTTGTTTAAGCTCTGTTCTTGTTTTTCTCTCAGCTTACTCAACCTTCTTTGTTGACATTGTACTACCTTTATATTGCTTTAGAAACTACTGCCTAGTAGAGGTTGTTGGCTTTCTATTAATGTTGAAGACCATTCTGATTTCTCTCATTAAAAAGTTGTGTTCTTGAGAAACTCACTTGTAGCTAGAAAGCCTGCAACGACATTCTTTGAAAAAGGTGCCTTTTTGGCTTTAGCAAATGCTAAATGAAGATTTTTCTAGTTGACTGACTCATTCATTAGTTTGAAAAGATGCTCATTAAGCCTGAAGGGATGCAGCCTCTAAGTATTGCAACCTTTGTCAAAGTGTAGACTACTTTCCTTTAAATTTCTTTCTATCTTCATCTAATCTCAAATTGTTTGGTCTGCTTTATAAAATTTGATTTGAATGAGATATGATTGGAGAGTGCAGTCAGTGATGTCTGGCATAAATGGCTTCTATTCTTCATGATCTGCCATGTTTCATCTAAGAACTTTGTCAGTTCATGTTTTGAATTCATCTCTTGTAAGTAATTGATAAAGTAACTCTGAGTAGATCCACATGATAGACCACTTCATCTTTGTCAAAGACCATTGTAGCAATTTACTTCATCTTCTTAATTGTCTTTTATAAGTAATAGCTAAATTGTAGAAGTGTAGATGAAGTTTCTCTTCTTCATTGTTCATCAGATGATGTTCTCTTGACAAACAAAGCTTTGTTCATTTAGTGAGGTGGCTTTGTCTGTTGCTTTGTTTGTTATAAGTGGCAGATGATCTTTGTGGTGCGGACAGAGCATTTTCTTAGTAGACAAAGTATCCTTCATTAGATAAAGTCTTCTCCTTATCAGCCAAAATGCCTTTGTCTGTTGTAAGTAGTAGACCATTCTTCTTGATAGACAAAGCTTCTTCCTTGACAGACAAAATATACTTTGTCTGTTGTAAGTAGTAGACCATTCTTCTTGATAGACAAAGCTTCTTCCTTGACAGACAAAATATACTTTGTC
>JAYJMB010067120.1:0-10929 GCA_036873735.1 Pouteria campechiana
ATATATATATATATATAGAGAGAGAGAGAGAGAGAGAGAGAGAGAGAGAGAGAGAGAGAGAGAGAGAGAGAGAGAGGAATGCCTTAGCGGAATTAATGCAGCGATTTGGTGGTGAGATGGTGAAAGGATAAGGTGACAGATCTCAAATCACATAAACAGGTGGCCAAATCTGCATCATCCCAAAACAAAGGGAAGATCTCGTGGCTACCATCTTCCCATTCTATTCAATAGATCATCATTTGTGCGGTTAACCAAAACAAAAACTAAAATGAGAAAAAGAGATGAGATACGAATGCGTCAAAGGGATGCGGTTAACCAAACACGTCACACCAAACCAACGAAAACGACTCCTTTCACCCGCCAAGCCAATAATACAACCTTACCAACCAAGCAAAGCAAAATTAAAGGAAAACAACCTAATACACCTAATTCTACAACAGCAACACCCCCCACACAACAGAAGGAAACTTCTCCTTTTGCCTCAATTTTTCCACCTGCAAATTTCTCATAAACCCAAAACCATATTAAGCCACAATGCATGTATTAAAACCATTCAAAACCGCACAAAATACCTCGATAGCAACGAAAACCAAAAAACAGGGAAGCCAAAGACCAAGCCATGGGCGGCCACGTCTCCAAGCAACTCCAACGCCGAAGAGCCCTCTCTGTCGAGAAGACTACTCTCTTCGATCTCCAGAAGAATTCCGGCAATGAATTCCCGGGCAGCGACTACCGGCCCCCCGATCCCAAGAACTGGATGCTCCAATTAGATCCTCAGAAGCTCCAACTCTGCAAGATTGTGTGGCCTGGCACCCACGATTCCGCCACAAACAAGATCGGCACCCGCTTTGTCTCCCGCCCATTTGCGCAATGCCAGTCACTCTCCATCTATCAGCAACTGGCGACTGGCGCCCGAGTGTTGGATATCCGAGTGCAGGAAGATCGCCGAGTCTGCCACGGAATACTCAAGTCATACAACGTGGATGTAGTCATCAACGACATTAAGAAATTCCTCGGAGAGACACAGTCCGAGATTATAATTGTAGAGATACGAACCGAGTTTGGGCATGAAGACCCGCCCGAATTCGACAAGTACCTGGTGGAGCAGCTGGGTGAGTTCTTGATTCATCAAGACGATCATGTGTTCCAGAAGACAGTTGCAGAGCTGCTTCCAAAGCGCGTGATTTGTTTATGGAAGCCAAGGAAATCCCCAGCTCCCAAGGCTGGCGGTCCTCTGTGGAATGCTGGGCACCTGAAAGACCACTGGATTGATACAGACTTGCCTTCAACCAAGTTCGAGAGTAATCTGAAGCATTTGAGCCAGCTGCAGCCAGCTTCGTCGAGGAAATTCTTTTATAGGGTGGAGAATACGGTCACGCCACAGCCCGATAATCCCATTGTGTGTGTTTGGCCGGTGACTGAGAGGATCCATAAGTACGCCAGGCTCTTCATAGCGCAGGCATTTGCTCGTGGCTGCGCTGACCGCTTGCAGATCTTGTCCACAGATTTCATACAGGAAGATTTCGTTAATGCATGCGTCGGGCTTACCCATGCTAGATTGGAAGGAAAAGCTTAAGGCGCAGTTGCTTATTTGTTGAGGATTGGATATTGTTTCATGGCTTGTGTTGTGCAGGTTTTTTCCTGGGCTTGATGCTTCTCTCTATAATTTAATTTTAAATTTGTAAATAACGATATCTAAGTGGTAATTATTGTCGATGTTCTGATCTGTGAGTTCGAGTTTTGTCGTTTTGGATGTAAAGAAAAGATGTGTTAAGTTTATTTGGGTGGATGAAAGAGGCTAAATGAACTAACCGGGGTTGGTTGCTAATGTGCCTGGAAATGGAAGGGGTCAAACTACAAGGCTCACATCGGGCTGGCCCTCGAACGGGTGTTTAATTCTCAACTGGCTTTTTGAACTCAATTCGCATTGTCTATTTAGACGCATCTAACAATTTTGTTGTCTCATCTTCATCTTGACAAATTGGTGCTCTAACCGCATGACTGCAGTCCGACTCTGCCAGGACGATTAGCTGCTTCGTCAATCCGAACCGAAGCTGTAAACGTGGACTTTTTAGCGGGTTGAGTTGGGCAGTGACGCTGAGACGATCAAGGCTTGCATTCAGTCTGGTAAGAGCCTAAAGGCTTGGGAGGAAACAGCTCCTAAAACTCTCGAAGAACGGCTTCAACAGAGCCTCTCTACCCTCTAGTGATTCATAGTCACGTCGAAGACCCAGTACAGTAGAAATAAACGACTCATATCAGTTAAAGAATCGGACCTGAAGGCAGCCGTATCAATCCCAAAGTTGTGTAATCATTTCAATAAAATAGAAAACGATGAAGCACCTCAATCGCCCAATCAATGGATGTCGGTGGTAAAACAGGGAACGATCCAAGTTAAAAACAGAAGACAGAGATGCGACTACTCACTGTTAGCTTTTGCCTTATAGCGATGTGCTTCTGCCGACAGTTGGGCCCTTGGTTGGGACAGCCCAAGCGGACCAGACCAGTTTTTAAAGCTTTGAAAGTGGAAATTACAGGCCATCGAAACTTTTACAATAACATTTTGCTTGCGCCATCGCTCTCAGGTTTCGAGAAGCCCTTTGACATAATTTTTTCTTTTTCTTTTTTAAATAAAAACAGCTGGACTGCCGACAATAATACACAATGAGGATAATCGATTAAAAAAATTTATGCACTTACCAATATAACATACCTTGGAACCACTGCAAGCAAAGCATTGACTCTTCAATCATAATGACCAAATTACACTACAAAAACAAATCGAGCACAACCACATGAACAGAAACAGATCTATGTCATGTCACTCATGTAGAGGACGATACCGTCACCTTTGGCCTCGTGGACTTCCAATGGATGGGCTTGGCAACTGCACAACTGTCGAACGCCTTTCAAATAACACTTGCTACGAATGGTCGCTTCATCTCAAGAGTGCCAGGCAATAAGCATCAAGAACCTCACATTCACCATGAGTCAGCATCCCTACTCCCCATAGAGGTATTAACTAACTGTCGTCAAAACCCACATGCCGAATCCATGCTTCATCTTCTCAACTCTGTTCCAATGAAAATCATACTTAAAGTTGACATGTGAAGATGGATCCAAATGCTATTTGCTTAAAGCCACAGTAAAGTGGAATCGATGAAAGGAAAGGAAAAAGAAGGAAATTATATGACAGAACCGAGGACAATAACTAGAAATAAAGCTAATAATATTAAATTGATAAGCATTTTTTAGATGAAAATACAAGGGACAATGATTGGAAACATAAGTAATGATGACAAAAAAGTGCGATTATTACAATAGGTGAAGGCAAATGTCACATAGATTAAAAGGAACAACTTCATTCCTATATTAGTCTTCTTGAAAGGAACTTCGTCGATGTACAATTGTTATTAGCTTGCATTATGGATTAGGAGATTTGCAGGATATATACTACTGAATTTGCATTACTTGCATCTGTGTCTCAAAAAATGTGTGACCTCAATTAAAATATGCCCATTTTCAAAGGGTAAACAACTTCTTAAGAATGTGGATTTTCCTTGCTCACAAAGCATGGGCTGACCTGCTTGTGGTCCAAGTCAGTTAATTGGGCAACTCATGGGGATTAAAAACTACACTGGCATGGTAGTATGAATATTTCACATGCAGGCCAAACAGAAAATCGAGGCAACAATTAACATGCAGTTATTGATATCTGCATCCAACTGATCCATGACATGGAAGAGTAAAAAAACAATTTAAGAAGGGAAGAAGAGACTTACGTAGGGGCAAGTTTGCCAAGACAATCTAGCTCTTCCCCAGAGGATGCATCCAAAACTCTACCAGAAATCTCAATAATATAAGATTTATCTCTACTAACAGGAAGCCCTCTACTAGCAAGTAAATCCAAATCTTTCTGATGGAGCTCTCTTCCATTTACAAAAACACCAGTATCTCCACCAGAACAGTTCTTGGGCATTGGATAATTGAATTCTTCAATAAATGGCTGCAATAGAATAAAATTCTTCATCACTATATTTAGGGAGATAATGGAAGAATGAAAAGTTAATTTTTATCCAAATGTAGTTCTTACGGGAATTATTCCGAGGCATTCATGGCCCATCACACCCCAAAATCCAGCTTGGTAATCATACCTGGTCAGGAAAAAGAGAAATGACAGCTATAAATAGATCTGAAGGAAATGACAAGAAGAAACAAATATTTTTATCGTGAAAACACTTTTAACGCATAACAATACGACAATAACCAAGGCCTTATATCTGCGAGATTGCAAATGAAATGGTAAATAACAGAGTTGACTCACCAATAAAATTGCAAATATTTAAATCTGAACAAGAAATATAATTAATGTTATCAGGATCAGACTGGTGGTTGAACCAGTCTTCTCACTAGTAGTTCAGATCACTTTGACCACCAATTCAAACTGGTTAAATTGTTTCAATCATAAATTGGCAAAAAAAATAGTGTAAGAAAACTAAGAAGCAAAACATTGCTTCAGCATAATTTTAAACCATCAGACAGGATACGAATCACAAAACTTAACCAAGCTCAATTAATAATTTATTAATGTAACTTGGAAAATTTATCAAAACAGGTCCATCCAGTTCACCAGTTCATCCAGCAAATTCAACCGGTTCTACCAGTGATTCTAGAAACCATTTTTTGGCTTCAAACTAGACCAGGCTGGAATCGGTTCTCAGTCAAACCAGCCAAACTGGCTGGTCTGGTTCGGATCTTACAACAATGTTACTATAGTCGCAATGAGTATGCATCAAGATGCTGTGTGCTAACAGCAACTAATTTGATCATGCAGCAAGAGTTAAACCCTTTGACAAGCACATACACAATATAACAAGTCATTGTATCCAGTCTTCCAGATAATTCTCAGCACTTAGAACATGCTGCAATGCTAGTATGAGTGTACATGGAGAAATTCACTAATGCAAATGCAAGAGGAGAAACCAAAAGATGACCATAAATAAACCTTATCTAGCCTTACATCTGGGCCATTTTTTTCAAAGAAATAATTATAGTTGTCAGTTCCCATAGTATTTGAAATGTTACCAAGCAAACTAACTAAATCGACATTCTAATTCTAAATTATCAAATTGTTTTCAATGGATTAAATGCATATTGAATGATGCCATGCATAAGCAAAAGGAACAACATGAGTTCAGGTGAAATGAACAAGAGGGAAAACCACGTCTTTCTTTACTAGTGATTGAATAAACTAGACCAAATATGAAAGTTTGCAAATACATTTCTGGGAAGGTGTAATCCTTTTCTATGAATGGGACATACTTTTGAAACCTACTAGCCAGACAAACACCAATGTAAAATCTGTAAAGCAACATCCTGGCATAACTAGGCTACTTAAGTCAGATGCATGCAGTGTACCTAAATGCAATCTTACCAATAATTTCCAGGCTGGATTGGTCCTGCTAGTTTTTATGAAATCACCATCATTCCAGCAAAGGTAAGCTACGTAAGCCAGATGAATATGGAATACATAAACAGTCTTACCAATAATTTCCAGGGTGGATCTGTCCCGCTAGTTTTTCAGCCTTTTTAACGAGTCGATCTGGAATAGGCTGACCATTAATGGAAATGGTCGTTTTGCCATTCTCTTGATTAGACTTGCCAAAGTCTTTAAAGCTTTTCTTGATGAGGCCAGCAAAAAATGATTCACCTCCCTTGCTGACCCTAGGTCTATCTTCTTCTTTCCTAATCTCATCAAAATCTTGAGTAGTAACAGAATTTGGGCATTCACCATACGAGCAATCCATCTCTGTTGCCACTGATGCATCTTTCAACGAATTCTGTCTAGATGTGCCCTTTGTAGCTTGATCTGAGTGTTTGCTCCGACTTCCCTTCTGAAATTTTGTCACCACTTGATTGTCTGGAGAGCAACCAAAATGCTCACGAAGAGGTGCCCGAGATGTTGGTGAAGTTGTATCCACCTTTAAAGGCAGTTCCGTTGATCCGGTCCCATTCCTCTGACTAACCATACTGTCGGGGCTATCATCATCCTCCAAAGAACAGGATGATGAAGAAAGCCCTTGCATTTTCTCCAAATCACTCAAGTTCAAGGTGCATTCCTTTCCCACTGCACTGTTACCAGCATCAGGCATAGTAGAAGATAATATGGGCTTGGTGTCTGGAGATTGGTTGCTATAACCGGTGTTCTCATAATCGCCAGAGTAAGAGCCTGAAGTTCCTTGGTCCGTGTAGGAGTATAAAGCCCTACTTACCATATCACCAGAGTCATTGTCAGCAACTGACACTTTGTTTTTGGTGTGTGCAGGAACCGAAATAATAAGCCTCCTCCCATCACATTCGAAAGAGATCACCTTGGAGCATGCCCCACAACGCAGAGTATGCTGACTCTTCTCCAGCGACAAAAGATTTTTTGGCAGCTGCAGCAATTCAAAGCAACTATAGCATGTTATGAAAGGAGCACCCCCAGCAATTGGTAAACAATTTCGTTGGTTAGGCTTTGTGATCACGGCCCTTTGCACGCCTGAACTCCTAAACCCACCCATATTGGACTTAAGATTGCTTGGCCTCCTCACCCGGGCCAGTGGTTCATGAGAACGGAATGGTGCATTGGCATTATACCTTCCTCTACCCAGTATGCCAGGACCATCGCTATAGTAAAACATTCGATTTCTTGAATTGTTCGGTAACTGCCTATTGCAGAGAACACCAGGTGGAACTTGTGTAGGCACTTGCCAGTGTTTGTTGTAGCAATGCAAGCACGAGCATGGTGGTTGGTTATAATATGCACCCTGTGGATATGGAATGAAGGGATTGGAATCAATACCCACGTAGTGGCCAGAGAGATAACCATTCATATGCCGCTGTGAGTATTGACAAGGTTGGTGAGGTGCTTTCCCAAGCGTTTGAGGTGCAAACAGGTCCCCACATCCCAGAATGTCATTCTCTAAATGCACTGGAGGATAAGAGTTCACCGCTGCGCCATGGCGACTCATTAAAGGAGCATGTTCACTGCTGAAGTGTGGCCTCCAGTCATCAGGTGGGAAGAGTTGAGACGAAGGTACATTCAATGTGGCTGAGCCTTCAGCAAACCAAGCATCACGACTATCATTGGAATTCATGGGAGGTGTCTTTCTAATTACAGGGGGAGCACTGCCCCTCTGTTCTTCTGACATATCACAAGATCTAGTAAGCTGATCTCTCAGTTCATCAAGCTTCCGCAGCAGCTTGGCTCGATCCTGTTCTAGATGCTCAACTCTCCTAGACCCATCAGCCTCTGGATGCTTGACTGGCTCACCATAATCAAAATCATAACTTCCACGGTAGCTTGACGGGCCTTCACCAGGATAGGGAGAAAACCTCATCCCTTCACTCACAGCTCTTGGCGTTCTTCGATATGGCCCAGCCCTATCAGTGGTCCGGCATTCTGGCATTTGCTGAGATTTCCGAAAACCAGCGGCATTTTCCACCGCGACTTCCATTTCCCAATTTTCATCTGCATTAATTCTAATCAATTCATCGAAATCAGAATCAATGGGAGCTTTTGAGGAGCGTCGATATCGATTAGCTCGATCATAGAAGCCCTCCCCATTTTTGGTCTTAGAAGATGAACCACCCTCCATATTCTTCATTCTATCTGGCAAGACTGTCTCTTTTCCTTTAAATTCAAAAGCGCCAACCTCTTGTTTAGTCTCAGAAATACCACCATTCGAAACAATACCTCTCTTTTCAGAGAAGTTCTCAGAATTCTCATGAATCCTAACTATTTCTCCTTCCACGGAAACCTCTGCTGCTACCGGTATTTGATTTCCCGCTGCATTTACACATATGGATACGTAAAGAAGAAAGACAAAATTCAATTTTCAATCTTCTGAAAAATCACAAAATTCCAGAAAAAGGAAATGAGAAAAAAAGAACAAAACTAACATAGAGATCATCAACAAGCAATACATCAGATAGACACTGACCCTGAAGAGTAGCATCACATCCGCCGCATCGATAGACCGGGTAATCAGGAAGCTCAGGAAGAAGCTTCTCGCACTTGGGGCAGCGAACAACGCGAACTTTCCCGCCTTCCGACATTTTCCGAAAAAGAAGCGATATTTTCTTAGAGGAAGAGAAAGAAGCAGAAGGAGCTCCAGGAGAAGCAGCGAAACCCTAAAAACCGGCCATTAATCTGCTGTGTAGCTCAGAAAACCCTCAAGTAGAGCAGCGGAACAGAGAACAAAAACTATCTGGATTCATCAGAATGCGCGAATTTGAAAAGGATCAGAATTTCTGAAATCAAGACGTTCGGTCACCAACAGGGCATCAAAATCCTCGGAAATTTCTCATAGAAGCATTGCCATTTAGAGCTGGTGCTTCACTGCAACTGCAAGTTTTAGCTGCGACAAATGAGGGAGGCGTGTAGGGGGTGAAGGCGGAGAGAAGTGGCTTTTCACGCTGCGATTTCCAAAGAGAGCAAAGCGCGAGGGAAATGGAAACGATTTCCGAGGCGGTAAAAGAATGCGAGAGAGACAGAGAGAGGAGGAAAAAAGAGACACAAAGCAAAAGGAAAAGCAAAAGCTATGTTTTGTAACGACCACTGGGCGAGACTGGCTTCGTTTCAGGAAGTTCCACTTTTAACCCAAAGCAGAGCAGTCTGCCTGCCGTTCCGCGCAAGAAGCTGGGGTGGGCCTGGCCCTACACGTGGCATTTACCCGTATTATTAACCGTCGACACGATGGGACTATCCATCCATGAAGCGACAGCTCTTTCGTACTCAATTCGCCATGGAGTTTGGAGCCATTACCGAACTAAAGAAAAGCGGAAAAAGTTAAACGGTTCATGTTCAATAGCCTAACACACTGTCAAATAAAGGTGTTCTTCGATTAAAGAATCAGATTTTTCTTTATTTTTTGACCAATCTGATGTGGGCTGAAGCATGTGGTCTGACCGGATTCGAGGCACGCTATCTGCACCCAGGTAGCTTTATTTGCATCTAAAGGAGTAGCGACTCGACACAGTTCTCAGAACCCGGACAAAAAGCAAACAGCCAGTCGAATTGGAATATTATGCGTGCTTGATCACAGCCGTCCATCAGGCTGCGGTGCTTTCGCGCAAAATGGGATTTTGTGTGTCTCGTAAGGCGATGCAACAGAAATGCAAACCCATGTAAGCCACCATAACAATCTTATTGGTTTAAATCATTTTCGTTTATTTTAACTTCGTTGACTCATGTCATCTATGATATGGTTCACGCCTGGGTTTTCCTTCCCATCTACACCTGTTACAGCACTGTGAAGAGTTTTACAGTTGGTTGGTGGAGGACGGTCGCAATGATGGCTGCTGGGTCGGAAGGAAGGAGGAAGAGATACGGATCCTACGTGGCCAGCAATACCCGATTTCTCACGCATGCTTTTCACGCCTGTTCGATAGCCATTCGATTCGATTTCAGAATTCAGCTCGGAGAGCAGTCCATCGACGGGCGATGCCAATTGATGCCGTAAAGAAATGATGCATCTGGACGTATCGTAACAAACACGATAAAATCATGAGAGGAAAAAGGAATTGGAGTGTAACACTGAAAAAAAAAGAAAAAGAAAAAGGAAAGATCTGCGCAATTGAAAACCCAGCGCATGATGAATATATATAGCGTCAAGTGTATTTCATTGCTTGTGGAATGTGGACATTTCTATGTTGGAAAAAGATGTTCCATCCCTGCACCGTGTTTGGTGGGAACTGACATATTTGATGCCTCTGCGGCTCTGCCTCCGCTGTCCGCCTGATTCCTAACGAGGTTTGCCACTCGCGCAGATGATCCCGACCGTTGGTTCGAGGCTGACTAGCCACGCGTCAATAACTTGGTGCTTTCGTATGCTCACGGAGCTGCCCCTCTAGCCTAGAAAGGTGGTTGGTTGAGTTCCTCGCAGCTATCGTTTGACAGCTCAATGCAGGAGAGTCAGAGCTCTTCCGGATCACAAGAAGAAACTCTGTCGGATAGAGATAAAGCCAGTAACGCGGAAATGTGCGCCATCCACTGGTAAGGTAGGTGAGGTTAAGAGGGCAAAACAATGATGGACGGTCCAAGTTCAAGCACCTGCGATGTAATACGTGCTAGTGCGATTTGCGGGGCGTGGCGAGCTTGCTTTTTCTCAATAAAGCCTGGTTTTGGCGGTTGTGGAATGGTAAAGAGCGCTCATCGGGTCCTGGCTGGCAGGTTGATTCGCTGCTAGACGACGGGCCCCGCGGTGGGCCACCCGCCCAGGTTTGAGGCTAGAGGATGTGCGTGGTTGACAGGACACTGGCAAGCAGAGCGTTTATTTGATAGTCGGTTTGTTCGGGAGAGTTGATCCGCAGGGTAGCTCCAACGCACGAAATTCCAACAATGCCCAGAACCAAGCTTCGAAACTTGGACCCGTTCGCGGACTGCATCCTAGGGCATTCTCGTCATTTGGGTTTGAATCTCGTGCGGCTCACACTTCAAAGTCGCCACAGTCTGGCCAGCCAACCACGGCGAGCACTTGTGATTTCGGGGCCTCCATTCATACGACGGCGAGAATTTCGAAACCTTATAATATATACATATATTTGTTATTTTTTCATTTCCTCGTGCGATATATAGCTACTTAATAATTTATTCTTTGTTATCGTTAATTATTTTTATCCTTGGAAATAAATAGGCCAGTCTATCTTATATGTATCCAGTTGCTATTAACACAATCTCCCATTCAGCTCACTAAATTTCTTCTTCATTTTAAGAATATAATTCAGCTATTATTTATATTTTTTTCACAGCCCTAGTTCTTCACTTTTCCCATTTTTCTTTAACCCGTTCTCATTTTTTTTCTCCTTATCTTCATCCCTTTCCTCTTTTATGTATTTTTAAAAAAATCCACTCTACCTCGAATTGATATTAAAGCATTTCAATCA
>JAYJMB010067142.1:0-70177 GCA_036873735.1 Pouteria campechiana
ATTTTATTTCTTCCTCATTATTTACTATGCCTAATCTGACTTCTCGAGCGCGCCTCTCCGCGGCGTTTTCGAAACAAGCATGTATTCACATTAATGATGGTACAAGAGTATACGAGAACCGTAGGACAAGAAAGAGAGTCTCATGAAGGTAATTACAAAAGACCAATTAAACTAGAAAGATGGGTTCCACCACGTCTCCTTATCTCATTAAGACACGATTAATGTTAGGGAATTATGACATGGGACAAGCTACATGGCTGGCAGATTAGTTATATTAGATTCTAACATAGATAAGAGACCTACTAAAACCACAACACGACTTCGCACAGCCTCACTTGGAGATAGTATTGCTCAAAGAAGGACTCTTAATAAAATTAAAGGATGTATAATCCTTAGGAGCACATCTTTAGCCTGGGAACTTCATATAATCATAATCGTCCTAGCATATGGCACTGCTACTTTTGTGCACTGACCCAATCTCAATTATAAAAACACAAATATGCATATCTTATGGACATAAGTTCTTAATTATTTATACACCTATCTTATGATTTTATTACTGACTTGAACATTAAAGTATTCATACTGGGATTACTCCTATCGCCATCTGTTAATTTTCTATGTTCTAAAGGATCTCTAGCTAAGATTATCTGAGAGTAATTTGGATAAGACCCAAACATAACTCAATTAATTATGCCTTTTTAAGATTAAACTTATCATTTCCTTTATTAATTTTAGTTTTCTCACGAGCTATTTATATCTATTACTACACTAAAATAATTCTTATTTTTTGCGCACATCATTTCTTCACATTTTAACATTTAAACTTCTTTAAACAGGTTCTAAAATCCCAAAACAACAATTTTGAAAGAGCATGCTACGAGCTACATGGTATCGGCGCTAATATTCCATCGTTGACAATCTAAGCAGTTGTTATGCACATGCAGGCGTTATCGACGCTGCAAACACCGATCAATAAATGGAAAAGTATGTCAGATGTTACCGCACCAGTAAATGACCCAAAATTTACTTGTTTCCCCATCTCGCCATAGAAAATCCGCCTGGCAAAGCGCAGGTGAACACCAACTTTCCATACCTGCCTTGAACTGAATCTACAGCCCTCCCTACCCACTCTTTTATTAAACAAGCTTAGTACAATCTGGTTTGCCTGACACCTCGCGTGCCATGCCCAAGCTTACGATTGCCAAGAAAAGTAATACCCTACCAGATATTTTGCTCAAATCTAAGTCATTCATTTTATTATTTATCTAGTCAAAATATTTAAAAAATATTTTAATTCGCAATTTATTGGCCACAACTTTCAAAGTAATGATTTTTAGTAATTTGATGAGTTTGAATTTGTTTGGGATTATCTATGTATCAATTAAAATAATTTTTAATACTATAAAAAAATACAAAGATAAGTATATTGAATGACTTGGATATCATCAAAATATTATCACTTATAAAATCAGGGTAATTTAATCTTGATTAAATATTTTTTAAAAAATACAAAAATGGTCTTTCACTTGTTATTTTTGATTAGATTTTATAATTTATTTAGATTTGACCAGACCATATAATGGTATTCTTAAAATGTGCTCTGCCTATACCGAAACTTGGTGGACAATAAATCTAGGTCGAATGTAAAATCGGATCGTGCGTGTCAGGTTGCGGCTCATCCATTTTTGTGCTTTTGATGGCGACAACAGTTCAGTGGCTGGCTGCAGAAACGGTTCTTATTCCGCGATCGATCGCTAGCGGGAGTGAGGGTTTCCGGAGGCAGGCAGCGACAACGACTCATAAAAGCGCTTGGCAACAACTGCCCTGGCCCCGACTCCGGATGCTTCAGAAAAAACGTTTCTGATCGATCTCACTCCATCTGTCCTCTCCCGGCCCCGCAAGCCCGCACACGAGTTGCACTGACGAAGGCGAACCACACGTGTGTGATATCGAAGCTGGCCATCGGCTAATTCATTTAGGCATAGACATCGCTTCCAATCAAAGCTGGTCATCATCTGATCATGTTGTCGACTGAGACATGTAGCTAGATTACCAGCCTAGCTGTTTCCGGGATGAACCGAAAATTCCAGCGTCGCCCACCATCATTCGACGGACGCTTGTGCGGATGGGCAGTCTCTCACGCGGACGCGACTTGCATGCATTTATCTGTTCTCTCGTCTCTTCTCTCTGGCATTGGCTTCCATCTGTAAATGCACTGATGCGGCTACTTAACTGCCGCAGCGGGAAGAATAAGAGGATAAATTTCTGCAATTCTCTGCTGCTGAGCCAGGATGATTGTTCTCTCGCCGGGATCTCCTTCATGGAATTGCCTTCCGAAAGCAGGGAGGTGTGGAAGTAATTCTCCATTACGGAGGTAGGTTTGTGGATTTCTGCTCTTTTTCTATCTATTTAATTGTGACTTCTCATTGGTTTTGTTGCCGTGATTTGCTATGATGTAGTTTCTCCGCATTTCATTCATCGCTAATACTCGTTCTTGTATTGAGTTGGACGGCATACTAGCGTTGTTTGTAGATGGCTAGGATGAGTTCTATGATTTTTTCGGTTCTGCTGTGGAGGAGATTTTTGGGTTTGCATTCGAAGCTGGTTGTTTATGTAGTAAAAATACATTGTAAGCAATGCGGTTGGCTAGAAATTTATGATTCTGTTTGGCCAGATGTCCGTTATTGTTTGAGATGATGTAGATGCCAAAGAAATTCTATATGTTTGAAGATCCTGGTTATCCAATCTTTCTCCTTTTTATTTGAATTTGTTTGTTGAGTCTGGATGTTTACGCTGGCTTTTTCTCTGTTGTCCTTCTATGATTGACTGATTAGAGGATTCCGTTTGTTTCCATTTCAATGAGACAACTGAATCAACTGTTTTTGATTGGCTGGTCATAGGCCGTAGTGCTTTGGGGACGTAGCTCCCAACAATGCTCTATCCTCAGGCCAAAGGATCATTAATCGCCTCCGTTATCAAATGTTTGGCACAGAGGTCAATGCAAGTTGAAGTGGCCCTTTTCACTGCTGAATGACCGGAAAAAAGGGCATGGATAGCCATGGCAGAGTTTGAATGAGAAGATTGTTTTCTTATTAGTCACTTGTGCAATTTAAATTATGAAAGGCAATGTTGGCAAAAAAACCCAAGAAGTAATTCAAGTAGAATTCATCTGAAATTATTTTCTTTGTTTGTCTATATTGATGGATTCAAAAGTGTAGTAATTTGTGTGCAAACTTGCACTAGTGTACAATTGATGCCAGGGAGATGTCATAACACTGAGACTTGGCTATTCAATTACTGGCTGTGATAGATGTCCTCTGTTTTCAGGAATTTTCTTCCATTCCATAGTTGGTGCATCAAAGCTTCACTTGGCAGTGGTTACTTTGCCTCCAGGCGGAATGATGGTGAGATGCAAATCATGCCTACTTCTGAAAGGTCGAAGCAAAATTTGAACTTTAGAAATGTTAAATGCTAGGAAGCAAGCCTGAATTATTAAGGTTTGGGATGTTAAAGCACTACGTGTGAATGAAAACAATTATGGCTACATTCTATCATTGGCTTTTAAGATGGAGACGTGAATAATTATTATGTTGTCAATTGTTAACTAGATAAAAGCCATTCTGAATTTTTGAAAAGGCATCAGCGATCAAATGTTTATTTTAATCATGTGATTGCCTCAAATGAAAGCCAAAATCTTATTATATTAAATTAGTAGGTGCGTTTGTTTAAATTTCATAGATTTTGTAACAAGAAGACGAAAGAAAGAACAGAAGGGAATGAGGAAAGAAGAAAAATGTAATATTTGCTCACCTGCTACTTAACTGCTATGGTTTTCAAGGTTTCTGTAGGTTTATATGTAATTCTATCTATACTTTCCTCTAGATTTAATTCTGTAGTTTACTGGACTATGTATCTCAAACCTTCTCATTTCGTATGGTACTGGAGATACGTACCTTGATCTTGACTTACAACCAAAGGTTATTCAGCCACATGAAGTGCTAAAACTTACCATCCACTAACATGGATGAGCATATGGATACTCTTGTTCCTGTATATATTCTTAAGAGTTCAAATCATTCTTGCCAACAATCAGGGCGCCAAATTCGAATTGACATGGGATATCCCAGCTAACTCTGTTTCTTCCAACATATCAGAGATTAGGCCCCTTAATCCTCAAGAAGAGGGCATCAAACCTCTAATGCTTGGAAAGGGGAGGAATTCAAAAATGGCACTTTCTTTCTGGATATATCAAAAGGTATAACTTTTGTTCTTGAATGCTTTTCCAGAACTCAATTTCCAATAGATTTGCACTTTTGTTTATTTTGGCTCTTCACTTCTTTTTATTTATCTTTGAACTTTCAGAACTCAATCCAATCTGCTTGATACTTGCTTTGAAGGACAAGAAATTGAATGGTCAAGGGATGCTATTTTTTCATATTCTAAGTGTTTTAACTAGGTTTGCTTTCCCAGAGGCAAATAGGATTTTGCAGATCCTGGGGAAACTAGTAGGGCTATAGTAGTATGTGATTTTTTTTTTAAACAGATAATAGTGATTGACGGTGAGTAGATTTCTTTATCTCTCAGAGCTTCCTGACCACTGATTAATCTCTGCTTTATGTATTATTTCAAAAAAAGGGAAAAGAATCCTTTGCAACATTCTCATGGGGATCATATGTTACTTGTTTTGCTAACAGATGGGGTGGTGATGACTTTCCTTCTATCGAGATTTGTTTCCCATTTGACCTGATTTTTTTTTTAAGCATCCATGGTGGTTTTACTCCAAAACAAGATTGGCCATCAACCAATATAAGAGGAGCCACAATTGTACCAAACTGAGTCATCCACTTCTGATCTCTAGACTAATCTCATGCTGAATCTGGGCACAAGTGTCAGATTACTCCCTTTTGCGATTGCTTATTCACCTCTCTTTTTTAATGACAGAGGTATGGGCTTCAACTCAAAAGACTGGCTTGTTTATGCTCACTTTCTTCTTATCTGATGTGGTATCCATGACATGCTCCCCCAACCAAACCCATGACACACTTGGTGCAGTCAGACCACCTTGTCATCCATCCGCCCTGTCTACTCTCCCTAGAGAACTTGACATATACTCTCCACCTTGGCTACTTTCCCCTTAGAGCACTTAGCGTGACATCAGATAAAGAATCGGTTTTTACTCTGATACCTCTAATGTTGCATGTGTGGACTTCAGCCCAAAAGACTGGCTTATTTAGCTGAAGTGGCCATCCTTCTTATAAGCCCAAGACCCACCCTCCTCCAATCTGATGCGGGATTCATGGCAACTAACTCTTACTAGGTGCTTTGGCTCTTTCTTGGACATTATGATTGACCATCCCTAATCCTAGTGTGTTGGCTATTCTGTTTGTACTTCTTTTAATTATGATTATGTCCTGATTTCCCTAGATTTTATCTTCACCCATCGAGTTCCAACTTATTGTGTGGCTTCATGCTTAATGATCAATGAGAATTTGTATTTCACACTTGATAAAACTGATCATTGTACATTTATTTCTGTCATCTTCACTGCAGGCCTTTCAACCTGAACTATCTATAGGTTCTATGTTATTATATTTCATAATCAGATTGAAATGGGTAAATCCAGTGCATGCTTTGGTAAGGACGGTTCAGAGATTGTTTCCTTGTGTTCATGGTGCTTTTGCTGTTATGAGCTTGCCTTTTGCCTATGTCTCCAACTCTATGAATAAACCTGTACCTCTTCGACTGGATGTATCCTTCCCTTCATTTAAAGATGCTAAATGGAGCCTTGAAAGGCTAATTTATCTATTCAACATCCAGCTTGAGCGGGACATTTCAACGTAAGTGTTCATAATTTTCATTGCCATTTGGAAACTTATTTGACATTCAATGATGCGTGGTTGAATTCTTTTTTAGCTTTCAGTTCAATGATGCATGGTTTAATTCTTTTCTCATATTTCCTTCATTTTGTGGCTAGATGTCTTTATAATATGTAAGGGTATGCCATCATCCTCACCTTTTATAATTCGGTGTTATTTCAAAAACAACTTTCTTTTGTGTATCTAAATGCCTGCTATATTGTCTTGCTTTGCTTGTGCAATTAAAGAGTAATAGTTCAATAAAATTATTTGATTATTTAGAATTCTTGAACACTAACTGATCTATGAAAATGCTGTCAGTTGCTTGGTATATAATGTCTTTATTGATATGTTCAAGTTGTTACCATTGTCCTCAATGATGTGTTCATGCAATTATTTCAGGTTTGCTTTTCAGATCCTAGTTCGTATATGACATTTGAAGCATGAGTACTGATGATTTGTTGGCTTTCTACAACAACCTGGCCACTGGAAATCAGTCTTATGTATTAGCCTAGGTCTAAGACCAACCAGCACACCCCTTCTAAGATCTACCAATAATGCCCAGGATACTATGAGAAACCCCTTAAAGTTGTAGATTCATTTTATCCAGAGATATAAGTTCAGAGTCTTTAAAACTGTTGACCAAATTATTTGATCTTCACTGCCCAAGCATATAGTTTTGTGGAAAAAATTATTTTGCTTGTTTTATACTGAATTGGTGATGCTGAATTCTGTGGCACCATTATCGAATATTTAGAGGGCAATTAATCTCAGAAAATCAAAGGTAAATGTTATAGTGCACTGGGGCTTAGGATCATTTGGGGTCATATGGAAAGGATGAATTGAGAAGTCTTTGAGAATTAAGTCTGAATCATTGATTGTCACATCAAAGATCATGAGCTCTATCTCCCATTAGGCATTAGAGCTTTCAATATTCTTGGGTTTAATGTATTCAATTGTTTTTAATTTTTTGATGCAACATTTTTAGTTGAATTATATTATCTTTTTTGCTGTGAAAAGAAAAAAAAAAAGCAATCTCTAATACGTGATGCTTGTGATTTAGAAATGCACTGGAAACGAAATTATGTTAAACATGGAAGGTCCAGAACACTTTTATGTTTTTATAGTTTTATAAGGGCATGCTTGCTCACATACACATACAGAGACGCACACATTTTATAGTTTTATAATGGCATGCATGCACACATACACACAAAGAGACACACATGTACACAGAGAGAGAGAGAGAGAGAGGAGAGGGGGGTGGGGGGAGGAGCGAGAGAGAGAGTCCTTTGGTGTCAACTCCATAAATGAATTCGAACTTGATCATTAATCGTATGATTATCTATTTAGCTAGAAACCCAAAGTTTTTCATAATCAAAGACTTTTGTGAGTCACAAAATTAAGAACATTTTAAAGTGAGTATCAACCCATTAGAGTTGTTTGATGCTAGAGGGACCTTTATACTTTTAATTCAATGTCCTAACATTTTAAAATGTTCATTCCATTTAAAATAATAATTATATAGGATTTTATTACATTTTAATTATTAAATGAATGGATCAAAGTGAATTTTGAATTTTACACATGTTTTAATACATTTTAAATGATACGGCTTGCACAAAACTCTAATTGAAATGATTTCTAGTATCTTAGTTAAATAGATAATGTTAAATGTGTTGGTTAAATTGGGTGTCCTATAATCATTAAGGTGGGGTCAAATAGTGTGACGCTAAAATTTGCTTCTATGGTGTCAACATATATATATATATATATATGTATTGAATCATTACCTTATGTATACTTTAGTAGTGAATTCACCACTGAAGTGAATTGGTATTATCATTCTATTTGGGCTCCCACCCTAATAATTATATAAAATCCAATCTGGCTATTGTAGTTGACATTACATATTTAACTAATATATTATAAATCATTTTAATCAAAGTCTTGTGTATGCAACACTTTTTAAAAAGCATAAAAACATGAAAAATTTGAAATTTACTTGGATCTATTTCTCAAGTATTGAAATTTTACAAAATCATTTTAGATGAGATGAACATTTTAAAAGGTTTGGATGATTAATTAGAACTTAGAAGTATATCGATCCATCTAATAATCAATCAATTTTAACGGGTTGAGATTCACTCTCAAATTATTTTAATTTTCGTGACCAAGACAATTTTTTGATTGGGATGATATTTGAGTTCCTAGGTAAACAAATACCTATAACTTTAATAGCTGGGTTGGATTTTATATAATCATCAAGACAAAACTAGACGAAACCCAAATGAAATGATATTACCAATTCACTTTGGCGATGCATGCACCACTGAAGTATTTCCTTATATATATGTACAGTTGTGTTAGATGGGCAAGTGATATTATGTTTAGTGTTAGCGGTTTTGAAGTTACCGGCAAAATTTTCTCTAATAATTTTGTTTTGGCCCTCTATCAAAATGTTTTCAACAAGGAAAATAGAAATGTTGAGCTTTTAGATAAAAATTTGAAATTATGGAGAAATTTTCAAAGTTATCTTCTAAATCTCGAAATTTAATGAATTTCTTGCTGCAATTATCGAAAAATAGTGAAAGAAGGGGACAAATCGCTGAAAAATTGGAAATCTTACAAAAACATACCTAAATGCCCTATTTTCTACTTGATTCATTTTGTTTTTATTCCAAACCCATATAAAACTTTTCAAATACCATTTCTGACTCTACTACTTATGTTTTCCCTTTTAAAAAACCAGATTTTAGCCTTCGATTCATATAGATTTAAGTTGTTCATCAACAGTGGTAACTTGGATTCACCTCAAATTTAATTATTGGGTTTTGAAACCCATCTCCCTAGCTTCGGAGCACATTTCCAACTCTATTTGCTTGATTTACGAAGAGAAAAACGAAATTCGAGCCAAATATTCGTACATATGAGTTCTATAGCCACCAAACACAATTTTTAGGGCTTTGAAATCACCCCAAATCACTTTGAAATTGATTTTTGGGACTTCCAAATCTAAGTTTTTAGGGTTCAAAGTTGATTTTAGAGGCTTCAAACTATGGATTAATCAAGTTTCAACAACTTTTTTTTTTTTTTTTGGGTTTTAGCAGCTGTAGGAGTAAAAACTTGATTTTTGGCTTTTATTTTTTAATTTTTTGTGTGCAAATGATGAGATTTATTAAGAAGAAAATGTTATCAACTTATTTTTTTAATTTATTTTGAATTTTTCTATATTTTGAATGAACACATATAATGACTTCTCTATTATACAACACACGTAAGCAAATGTTAAATAAATGATTTTGGTAATTTTTTATTAAAAATATAATAATATTTTTCAAAACTTATAATTAATTAGCTTGTTATATTATTATTTATAAAGTTACTCATTAACTTATATGTGTGTGTGTTTTGAAGATGTGCAAACAGAAGGTAAATGCTTTTTTTATTAAAAAAATTAAAATTTCAGCAATTATGATTAGTCGATTAGTTTGTCATATAATTACTTAAAAAGTTACTCATTAACTTGTGTACAATTATGTCTATTTGATATGAAAAACAGATGGTGAATATGTTTCTAAGAATTATTTTATTATAATGTTTTTAGCTTATATATAAAATGTTTTTATATATATAGGAGGAATAATCTAGTGTAGCTAGTTACATTGAAATTTTCAGTGTAGTTGCCTTAATGGGCGTCGGATGGTGCGGGTGCCATCTGGAATGTCTAAAGCCAACTGTAAGCGAGAGAGGGAGGACGAGAGGGCATTTTGCATCCAACTTTTGAAAAAACACGGTCGTATTGATAGACGAGATTGCTTCCCATCCAATCACCATTGCCCCTTTGCATTCCCATCTTCCCGAACCTGGAGGAGAAGACGGAAACCCATCTCCCATGTGAGTGCTGCAACCTCTCTAGTCTAATTAGCAAGGTCGGCTACCCCCCAAATCCCAGACTTGGAGAGGACCTTGAAAATCGCCCAATCCGACGAAGTCCCATTCTTCCCAATTCGCAAAGGAGTTACTAAACCCGCTACTTCGGCAAGACTCACGAACACGGAGAAGTTCTTGAAGTAAATCGTATTCGTTTCACTCATTCATTATTGTCACTGTCGTTATTTGTTCTAAAATGGGGGTCAAATCCCCAGAAGTCTCATCTTCTCGATTCCTGTTGGCTTCCCATCTTCTCGTCTTTCCACTGCAATAGCTACAAGGCATCTTTCTGCGAGCCTCTTTCTCATCTTGTTTTCTCAGATCTCGGGTTTAATTTTTCTTTCCAGTCTTGATCTAATGGATGTGTTCGATTTCCGTAATTGATTTGTCCGTGTTTTCTCCCAATTTACCCCATTTTTTACCAAAGATTCTAAAACTAAACACCACAATAATATTATTCTACAATTTTCCTTGAATAGTTCAGAAATTTGAGTTGCAGATGGATACGTGATTGGTAAAGTGTATCCAACTTTATAATCTAAATGGATGCTTATCTAAATTTTTATATTGCGTATCATATTTTGTAATGATTAGCATATTTACTGAAGGATAGTGTTATTATTTATTTTCACACAAGCTATTTTAGGACCATGGATTTACATGTAGATATTATGAACGTAAATGACAAGGATGAGACAGGTTCCACTGATCCAAATGGGTGGGGGGTCGAAATAGGTAGTACAGAAATTGATAATATGGATGTAGTGGGCAGTGCTGTACAAAATGCATCGATAGGTATACATGATTTTTTGCCCAGAGCTCTTATTGATTTAACCCCAAAAATTGGCCAGCAATTTGACAGTGAGGAAGATACTTATCAATTCTACAATGGTTATGTAAAACTTTGTGGGTTTAGTATTAGAAAGAGCTATGCAAGAAAGTCGCTCATTAGAGATGTATGTGCTCGGGTTTTTAAATGCTCTAAAGAGGAATTAAGGAAGGCCAAAATCATTCAATTAGATTGCCAGCTAGCAGACACACAGTCCACATGAACCTTTAAATGTTATACCCACAAAAAAGAAAACGCGAAAATATAAAGCGAGATGTCTCACCATATGTAATTATATGACATTGCTTAGGATTTTTAAATGTGGGGATTATGATAAGTGGGTTGTTACAAGATTTGTACCTAAACATAGCCATGGTCTAAAAACACCTATTAGATCCTATTGTGCCGGATTTTCAATAAGTAGATATTGTAGAAGGACTGGATAAAGCTGAGGTTGGTGTAGCAAAAACATTAGACTTTATGGCTAATGAGGCAGGTGAGTTGGAGAAATTGGAGTTTTCACAGGTAGACCTTAGAAATGCTTACAGAAGGCGACGTCAATCCAAGTACTGTCGGGTTTGGGGGGGTGTGCAGATGCTTTGTTACAATACTTTCAGAGTCAATCAAAGGCTGATCCTTATTTTAGTTTCGACTTACAAATAGATGGGTATTTGATGTCTTTTTTTTTAGGTTAATGGTGCAACTAAAATTGATTATGGAGCATTTGGTGATATTGTGTGTTTTAACACGATGTATAAGACAAATGAATATGATATACCATTTGGACCGTTTGTATCATAAGCAATCTATATTACTTGGGGCAGAACTACTTCTTGGAGAGACCACAACTGATTTTAAATGATTATTCAAAGTATGACTTGATATGATAGGAGGTTTGCCTCCTAAAGTAATAGTGACTGACCAAGATGCTGCTATTTTAGTGGTTGTAAGAGATGTATTCCCTCAAATCTAACATGTTATTTGCCTACGACACTTGAATAAAAAATTTCATAAAAAGATGGGTATTGTGATTAATAACAATCCAACTTTTCAGAAAATTTGATGTAATTGTATATACAAAAGTGAGACATCAAATGAATTTGAAAAGGCTTGGGTTGATATGATCGGTACTTATGGCTTACATGATCACTCATAGTTGCAACAACTGTATAAAATCAGATATATATATATGTGTGTGTCTGCTTATGTTGGATGTCATTTTTTAGTTGACATAACAACTATAGGTTGATCTGAGAGCATGAATTCATTATTTGATAAATATGTGCATTGCAACACGAAATTGTTGGAATTTGCATGTGCATATGAGCAAGTTGTTAAAGGGAGGCATTGGGCAGAAATAGATGCTGATTGTAAAACAACATATGGCATGTCAGTTATGAAAACACAACGCACTATTGAGGGTGACATGGCAAAAGTGTATACAAAGAAGATTTTTTTGGAATTCTAGATAGAGGTTGAGCAATGCCAGTATTATATTGCATAGATTAATGTGTCAAACGGCCATATAGATGTATACGCTGTTCATAGACATTCAACTGGTGATCCTGAAAGGGATAGAAAAGTTGAATGGGACAATGAATGTAGGATGACCACATGTTCATGTAAAAAGTGAGAGTTTTCAGGGATAGTATGCACATATATTCTTGTAGTATTTCGTGTACGAGAGATCTCCATTATGCCTGAAAAACTTAATTTGAAAAGGTGGACCCCAAAGACCCAAGGAAACGATCATACACCACTAATGTACCACAACATCGAGTGTTGAGAATTCAAAAATTATACGACATCATAACTTGATGCAAGAATGTGACAAGATTGTTTGTTATGGGACTAGTGATCTAGCACTTTATGAAATTGTTTTTGAAATCTTAGAAAAGATTTAAAAATCAATAGAAGAATATAAAAAAGGACATGTCTTGGATGAACCTGATGATGTTGAAGGGAGTGGGGCTAACTTCAATAACGACAAAGAGGGGATTTTAAGTTAGCCTAATTTAATGTTAGCCTCAAATGAAAGGGTGACAGCCCCATCAGTTGATGCCCCAGTTGATGTGATACATAGCCACAATTCCCAACCAAATGCAATACTATATCCACAAATCGTGAAAACAAAAGGTTGGACTAGGAAGAGATTCAAGTCAACATTGGAGGTGGCTAGGAGAGGTGGAACTGGTAGGTTGTATTGTGGTTGCAACAAAATTGTTATTGGGCATGATAGGAGAAATTGTCCATTGATTAGAAGGGAGAATTTCGTTGCTGATTCCTTTCATTGTAATCTTGATTAGAAAGGTACTTTATGCTTACCTTTTATTATATTACAGTTTCATGAATATGTTTGGGCTTTATGGTGATGATATATTAACAGAATCCTTATTGGCTTTCGTAGAATAATCCACATGACTTCTTCGTCTAAGGGTACGGGTTTGCCATATAATGCAGGAGCTATTTGTAAATGTGGGTTTTGAAGCACGCATCTTGACTTTTTACACTGGTAACAACCGAAGGAGGTAATTTCTTAGTTGTGCTAGTTATTTTGTAAGTCACTTTTACATTTTTCTTTCATATATTGTATAAACATTCTAATGTAACTTACTGCATCTTAAATTTCTCATTGCAACATGGTCCCAGCAAATGTTCCTTTTTTCGATGGGTTGATTATCCTCTCACTGATAGAGAGCATCAGTTTAGAGGGGAACAACAATTTGAGATAAGGAGATTGACTAGTTAGTTGTATGCTGTGCATGAAGAGAATCGACAGCTAAAATAAAAAATTCATGAAATGCAATACACTAGAGAGGAGTTGTCGCGATATGTGGCCAATTGCAAGTCGTTGGAGGCAGGGGTCAAAGCATGCAAGAGAGGACTGCACATTTTATTTTTTATAGTGTTATAATTGCCATAGTGTGGCTCATGTAGATAATTATGCACTTTTCTGTACTATGCACACATAATCCTTTGCATGATATATAGATTTACGACAGTTATCATTATGCTTTCTAAATCATTCTTGAAAGATTAATTAATCAAGCAATGAAATTTCATAATTAAATTACTATAAAATATATCTCAGACTGTAATTCTCCATACATGATCGGAATTTCTATGAAATATTTGTGATTACCAATAGGAATGGTTCTTTAAGGCTACACAGTCCAACGGAAAGCACTTGATTATGATAATAACCATGCATATTATGTTTTAGGTAGTGTATAAAGGGGCTTTTTTTCAGATATTATCAAGGTGTTGAGCTTACAAGAGTCCTTTATAACCGGTTTCATTACAAAAAATTATGAAAGCTCTCTATTTGGAAATACGAAGATAATATAAAGAAATTTAACTAATACCTTATGTTCATCATAGCCAATTTAATTAGAAGTATACAAATTTTTTTCATAAAAGATCAGGTGAGCTATAAAATTGGAATAATTTGGGAGTATATATAAATCCACTAAAATCTTTCATGGTCTACGTAAGTCTTTCATCAAAATATTTTTTAATTTTATTGTTAAATAAATGCTACGTATGATGAATGAGTTAAAACTTTATCAAATCATTTTTAATGAGCTTAAAGGAAAAGGTTTTTGTGAGATCGATCATAAGGAATTCTTGTCCACCCGGAAACATTCATAATTAAATTATTATAAATATATCTCAGACTGGAATTCGCCATCCATGCTTTCTAAATTTCAATTTCCATGTCCAGAGTTCACTATCCATGTCCGGAATAACAAAATTTAATGTCCGGAATTCTCTTTCCATGTCCAGAATTTCAATTTCCATGTCTGGAATTCAATATCCATGTCTGGAATTAGCTATCCATGTCTGGAATTCAACATCCATGTCTGGAATTCAATGTCTATGTCCGGATTTCAATATCCATGTTCGAAATTCAATATCGATGTTCAGAATTGAATTTTCATGTCCGAAATTAAATTTCCATGCCTGGAATCTATCCCTAAGCTCAAAATACCTTAAAGCCTTAAAGACTTCATTCCGGACACCGACATTGCCTTTCACCCCTACTCCCTGTGTCCAGAATTTCGTATACGGAGAAGACAATTTGAATTCCCGCCTTGTCAAGCATTCTCTGTCGCTCAAAGAGGCCACTTTGCCTTCGTACGTTCCTCCATTCTACTGCTCTGGAAATGCCCCAAATTTCATTTCATTCCATTTGAAGCCCTAAAACCCCGATTACTGCATATGGCTGAGGTGATAGAAGAAAACATGCTAACGGTATCAGCATCTGTCAAAATAAGGGGGAGAAGAGAAAGATAAGAGCAAGAAGAAGCCTTCCTTAGCCAGAGAAGAAGAATGGATGACAATCACTCGCTAGAGGTAATTTTCAGAAACAATATCTCTGCCTACAACAAATTCATGAATGTGTATAAGGAGAAAAAGGTAGTGAAGGGAAGAATCTTTGATTTTGAAACACTCGGAGAAAACCACATAAACCTGGATGTATGCAGGTGGATTCGTTTCCAAGGATGGACTAATTTTCTGAGTTGCAGAGAAAAATGCTATCAAAGAATGGTGAGAATCCTATTCTGCAACTATAACTCCAAAACAATGAAATTATGGATAGGAGATAAAGAGATAGACTTCTCTATCGAGAGTATAAGAGATTGTCTCAAACTCCCCATTATGGAAAGACAAGAAGTAGAATTGCCCACCTCAATAGCAAGAATATTCTCAGACTTAGCTGAAACAGAGACTGGAAGAGAAACACAAAGTCTCTGTCCCAGTTATCTGGATCAAAATTTAAGGATAGCCCACATACTGGTTATCAACAATGTCTATACTAAAAGAAGTGACAAAGATAACATCTCTGAAAGAGATGCCAAGGTCTTATGGGCACTGAAGTATGGAAGAATGGTGGACTTGGCTAAAACAATCTCAGAACACATGTACAAGGTCAAAACTAAGAGGAGATTTCCTCTTCCTTATGGGATGATCATGACAAAATTTCTAAGGAGAGAAGGAATTGACCTGGCAAATGAAGAAGGAGAAGGGGTCAAGAAGGGAGACATAACCAGTGAGGTAAACTTGAAGAAAATTGGTGTCAAAAGGTTCAAGCCTTCTAAAAGAGCAAGAATTGAAGAATGAATGACAGAAAGGAGGAACCAGTACGGGAAAATCCGGTACCATCTCCCACTGATAGAGTAGAGGAGATGACAACAGGACTTAGAGAAGAAGTTGAAATTATTGCTAAAATAAGAGAAACAGTAGCCATGGTAAGTGTAGTGAGGAGAGAAAGCAAAAATACAAGAGAAGCCAGTGGTGTGGGAGATGAAGCTTGGACGACAGCAACACAAACAAATGCTACAGAAGTAACAACAACAGAGACGAGAAGCTACTAGACCTTCACCTTCCATGTCTTAGAGCATTGGAGGCAGGTTGAAAAACATTGAAGAATCCATTTCAACTCTCAATGTTAAGATGGATTCAGTATATCAGAAACTTGATGCTCTAACCTATTTGGTTGAGTTCATAAAAGTCAGTCCAACCCAGTCCTCCAGTATCACCTGTTCATGATCTCAGATCTTCTTCACCCCTGAGACCACCTTAGTCTCATCACTTATACCATTCTCCATCTCATCATTCATCATTTTCCTCTCCTGCACATAAGCCCAGACCTGCTTCACCCAACCAGTCTACTCATTCCTTACCTGCTCATCTGTTTCCTCATCTCACATCTCATACTTCTCCTCTTCCCACCTCTCCTATTAGTGCCATTCCTCCACATCCCCATCCTTAACCACCAAAGTACACTTCATTCTCATCTGACTTAATCTCTCCTGGAATCTCTGAGTCAACTATCCCAGTCCCTCAAATCCACTGGCAAGAATCCCTCTTAGTCACCTCAACCTCCTCCTCCTCCACCTCAAGCCAGAATTATTCCTAAGCGCTTTACTCTTGTACCCATAGTTCCCACAGTTTTCAGAAGACACCTCATCTCAAAAGCCTATGTTCTTGCTAAGGAACGTCCTGATAAGGAACGTAAGTCACATATCTTACCCACCATAATTTCAATGCCTAAAAATATTTAATGGCAACGTCCTAAGCTTCCAAACCCCACATCCACAACTCCTAAGAATTCATAAATCAAAATGACCCTCAGAGAAATTGAGCATAGACTCCTCATAAATCAAATGGTTTCCTTCACTTTTGAAGCTCAAAAACGAATCCTTAGTATTAAAATCTCCCATTTCCAGACTTTGAAGACCAAAAGTTCTTTGATAGCATTACAGTAATGAAGGGTCTAACAAAACACTTCAAATCTAAATCTCTTCTAGATTGAGACAAAATTATAGACAATTTTGAACGGATTTGGTCCACCGTCCACCTTTTGCCTCCCATCCAGTTCCTCCACTTCGACCAAATTCTGCCATTCAATTTGAAGAGCCCATAGAAGAAAGGATCACATTTCATGCTGTTTGCAATACATCCGATCCTAATTTCATTTACCTAACAAAGGATGTATATCTAGAGCACAAAGAAATGCACCTAGAAGCGCGTGTACGTGGTCTGCCTCCTCCTTTTCCAGAACTCTCAGATTCTCTATATAGAGAAAAGCTTCGAATGGTTGTTTCTCCTAAGGAATTCAAAAAAGTGCACCCTAGACACTCTCGATCTTCATCCAAACCTCCTCTTAGGTTCAAAGTTCTAGCCTCCCAAGGACAAAACAAAGTCCACTAGATCACCAAAACCTGTTTTTAAGTCTTCTACAACAAAACCTGGTGAATCCACTGTCATGAGCTATGAGAACTCCAGACAATAGATGAATGCCAACACGACAACAATTCTTCATAGTCAACCTCTTCCATTTTCAGAGATGTTGGACGATAAATATCGATCTAGTATCAAATTCGCCCTCACTCACCAAGACTCTAAACCTCTTAATACCATCATGATGACTTATGCCATACATAAAAGGTGGATGATTGCTAATAGAGAAGCCAAGGCTCAAGGAAAGGATCCTCCACATCCAGAACTGATGGACCCTGAATATATGCTGAGAATCAAACTTATACATAAAATTCCAAAGCCTTGACAAAGAATCCAAATCCAAGGAATAAACTGCTGAACACTTCCTTTGGATCATTCTCTGTAATTTTTTTGTTATTAATGTTTACACTTACAATTTGTATTTCTCTCTCATCAATGAAATAAAATTTTAATGCCGAACTCAGCAAGATCAAATTCCAAACTTAAAATAAAAGTTCAGACATTGCTGAATAAAGAAACCAAGTTACTTTATTTCTGGACTTAGCCAAAACAAGCAAAAGCCAATCCAAGTTAGCCTTAGACATAGAAACAGAATTCGAACATCGTGAAAGACAACTCGGACACAGATTCAGATATCACTAGATGCTTGTCTTTTTGCATCCAAGACCAAACTATAACTCCAGACATAGGAACTTAGCTTCGAACATAGAAGACCGCACTAAGACAGCATTAAGAGTACAACTCAAGCCTGGGACTTTAAATCTGGACACAGATAGCAATATCCGGACATGAAAACAAACATTAGCAAGGCAAAAACGATTCATACAAGTCTGAACTTATAATTTTGGACATGGCTAAATAGATCTCAGACATGAGCATTTGTGAGAGGGAAGTCTTGTGCAAGCTGTTTGTCTTATGTAAGTCCGAATTCTTAAAGTCGGGCATGAAGACTCGTTTCTGGACATGGGATAACATAAAGGACTGGAATTGAAATGCCCCAAGTGGCTAGATGTCTGCATGCCAAACACGAATATGGCTTAAATTAGGATTCAGATTCTTCAATTTCAAAGAGGTGCATATATCCTTTCTAAGGTGGAGAAGAGTGCATTACGAGGCTGCAATTAATTTAAGCATATTTTCAGTAGCAAGTTAGACCCCTGTCATCCTAGCCTTTCTTTTCCAACTCTAGAACTTTCCACGCTTTCTTTCATTACGGCCATTGCTACTAATGGACCATGGGAAACCAAATATTTGGTGGGGGTCATGGAATATGACTCTGGAGGAGAGGGCCTTATGCAGAATCAAAGCACTGCTCAGATAGATCCAAATGCTGCAAACTTCGTTACGAGAATTGCAACTCGTTGAGCAAAACATGATTCTTTCATAGGCAGAGCGCTTTTCCGAATTAAACCATGAACGCCAATGGTTGCATGCCGAGATTGACAATGCTATAAGAACTCTGGACAATACCAAACATTCTCCACCCGACAACCTTTTGGCTCTAATCATTGTGAAATTAGATGGCTCCTTCAAGATTTGGAGCCGATGTATCCATGGTTAGATACCAATTCCCTCCGTCGTGCTCTTGGTGGTTAGACTACTCTTCGGGCTCCTCTTCGTTGGCCAGATCATAGATTCCTGGCATGACACACATCATTGACCCTATTTATTTTAATTTAGAATTGTATTAGATGCTGTGTAAATCGAAATATTAATGTATTAAAAGTTGTTTTGTTGGAATATGTGTACATTTTATATATCCGTAGTCTTTTCCTTAATTCTCTGATGATGTTCATGCACAGCGGTTTCCCTTAATTCTTTGGTGATATTCTCAATGCCCATGTTTTAATTATAGTCATTATTAAATGCCTATAACGACGTGAATATTCCATCATTGTTTACGATGCATCAAGTTGTATAGGAGCATTGGTTGGGTGCTGGGAATTTAATAACGTACGGATATTTGATCTTGTTTTGTGAAACTTAGTTGAATCGATATCCTTCCCTTTAAAGATTTTTTGCCATAGCTTGAATGGCATTTTAAGCATCTCATACTTGATCTCCCTTAACGTTGGGCAAAGGTACTACTTAGAAGATGTCCAGCTCTTCAAGTAACGGTTATTGGGATGAACTTTTCACAACATCAGAGGATCGGGCTAGACTAACGATCAGTGGTCTAGAGTATGAGTTATCTCAATTGAAAGGTACACTTATGGAAATGCAGCAACATTAGCGGGAAATGATGTTAGCTTTGGCGCGAACATATGTAGTCTTGAACTAAGATCGGGTTCAGCTAGGAAGAGAACTTGAGGGACGGTAAGAGATAATTCGCCAACTTTCTCAAACTTGGCCCATACTAATGCTCGAACTAGATCGACTACGTGAAACACTGTAGCATATGGAGGTTGCATACCCCTCGGTAGATTTTTCAAAGCTTCAAAGTGTTGTAGAAAAACATGAAGACTTTAACTCGTCTTCGAGTTACTGAAGGGTGTAAAAAATATTTTCATGTATTCTTGGTTGTTATGTTGGCATTCTTTTTGATCTTTTTATTTGTGCAAGAAGCATGAGGCAAGCACATTGGAAGGCTTTTGTTATCTTGTTGCATTTTTTTTGCCTTTTGGAAGGCCATTGCACATTCCACCTCTTTGCATCTTTTTAGTCACAACTATTTGAGAAACCCTAGATTTAAACTTGAGGCTCTTGATGGGTAAATCACAACATGGATAAAAATGCACAGGTCTTTGTGCCAAGACAACACTCCTCATTCAACAAGTTAGTGCCACGGCACAAACTGCAAATGCCGTGACACCCAAACCACCTTCAAATAGATCTCCTTTGATAGATGGATCTTGGGAGTTAGCCCAAGTTGGTCTTGGATTAAATCCTATCGTTCCAAACTAAGTTCGACACATCCATCAAAAAATGGAAAAATAAAATACTTATTCTAATCGAATAAATACATGCCAAATGGAAGATTAATTCCATATATGTTTTTGATTAATTCATGCTAAATGGAAGCCTTCATGCCCGAAATCTATCTCGCAGTAAAGCTTTAAAGTAAGTAGGGGATTTCCATGTCCGAAAACCTAGCCTCCATGTTCAAAATCTATCTCCAAGTCCGGCATGCAGTAAAGCTTTAAAGTAAGAGGGGATCTCCATGTCCGAAAACCCAGTCTCTATGTCCGAAAACTTAGCCTCCATGTTCGAAATCTATCTCCAAGTCTGACACGCATTAAAGCTTTAAAGTAGGGGATTTCCATGTCCGAAAACCCAGCTTCCATGTTCGAAATCTATCTCCAAGTTCCACACATAGTAAAGCTTTAAAGTAAGTAGGGGATCTCCATGTCCGAAAATCCAGTCTCTATGTCCGAAAACCCAGCCTCTATGTCTGAAATCTATCTCCAAGTCTGACACGCATTAAAGCTTTAAAGTAAGTAGGGGATCTCTATGTCCGAAAACCCAACTTCAATGTCCGAAAACCCAGCCTCCATGTCCGAATTCTATCTCCAAGTCCGTCTCGCATTAAAACCCTAAAGTAAATAAGGAAGTTCGCCTCCATGTCCGAAAACCCTACAGTAAATAGTGCAATTTCTTCGAGACTTATGTGCAGACATAGCAACTTCCCTTCCTTTCTATTCCCCGTGTCCAAAATCTCATCTATTGATTCAACTTCTTGCGACATTTAAACATTCTCCTATCGCCCCTCTTTTCATCTTTGCTTTTCCCTATTCCACCATATCTTTGTTCCAAAGATTTTCTAGACCCATCTCTTCATACCAATCCAAAATCTAAAATTCTCGACTGGTGCATCATGGCTAAAATAGATCAATCAAGCATGGGAGCAGCATCTGCATTTATAGAGTCAGACCGAAGAAGAAGAGAAAGAGAGGACCAAGAAGTGGAGGCATCTTCATCACAACGAAGAAGGCTGGATGAGAATCATCTGTTAGAGTTCCAGAACAATGAATCAGCCTACAATAGTTTTGTGAATGTGTATGAATGGAAAAGGGTGGTGAAGGGAAGGATTATTGATTTCGAAAGACTAGGTGAAAATTATTTGAACTTGAATATATCTAGATGACTAAAAATCCAAGGGTGGATTGACTTTATAAGTTGCAGAGAGAAATATTATACAAGAATGATTTAAATCTTATTCTGCAACTATGATCCGGAGTTGAAGCAATCATAGATAGGAGATATAGTAATAGATTTATCTCTTGAAAATATAAAGAGCGTCTGAGTCTCCCCATAATTGAAAGAGAAGAAAAAGATCGGCCTACATCGAGAAATTAATTATTTTTAGAATTGGCTGGAACTGAAATTAATGAAAGAGTAAATAGTCTACATCCCAGCTTTCTTGACAAAAATCTTCACATGATCCTCATTTTGCTCACATCTTTCCAAAAACAATAGGTAGAGATAATATTTCTGAGAAAGATGCCAGAATGTTGTGGGTATTGAAAAATGAGAAGAAAATAGACATGGTAGAAACAATCTCAGATCATTCGAATCAGGTAAAAAAAAAAGAGATTTCCTCTTCCTTATAGAATGATTCTGACAAAATTTCTAAGAAGAGAAGCAGTAGGTTTGACTTCTGAAGATGGAGAAGAAGTTAAAAATTCGGATGTGATGACTGAGGTGAAAATAGGTCTCAAAAGAACCAAGGCATCCAAAAAAGCAAGAATTGAAGGTGGGACAACAGAAAGAAGAAAAACAGAATCACTTGTTACAACTGCGGAAATAAGGGAAGAAGTTATATGAGAGAATCTAGAACCAATATCCACTGACAGAGTAGAGGGAATGATAATAGAACTGAGAGAAGAAGAAGAGGTCCTTGCTGAAATGAGATAGACAACGGTGAGAGTAGATAAAATAAGAAGAGAAACTATAAATATAAGAGAAGACAGTGACATGAGAGATGAAGCTCAGACAGTAGCAACATAAGCAGCCACTCAAGAAGCAGCAATAGAGGCAATAACAGAAGCAACAACTTCTCCTTCTCCAATTAGACCTTCATCCTCCACTCAGAACAGTTTTGAGCACAAGTTGAAAAATATTGAAGTGTGTTTCAGCTCTCAATATGAGGATGTCAATCTAAGCCTGTTCAATCCTCTTCTCCAGACCAAGCTATCCATGATCTCAGACCTTCTTCACCACTGAGATCCCCTCAGTCTCATTATTCACATCAGTCTCATCATTCTCCATACCATCATTCCTCTCCTTTCTGTCATGTTCATGAGTCTAAACCTACTTCACCCATCAGGTCTACTCATCCTGCAAGTACTTCCTCCTCTCCCGTTCATGAATGTGAACCTACTTCACCCGTCAGGTCTACTCATCCCACAAGTACTCCCTTTTCTCCTGTTCATGAGTCTAGACCTACTTCACCCATCAAGTCTACTTATCCTGCAAGTACTCCCTCCTCTCCTCATCTCACATCTTACACTTCTCCACTTGCATTATCTCCTGCAACTACTCTTCAAGTTGCAGTACCTTCTTTTCTAATTCCATAATCTACTACTCAATCCATTTCCCTCACTCTTGTTCATACTCCACAATCATATCTTTCTTCTCAACAAACAACACCTCTCCCTCCACAAAAACCTCTAATACATTCTCCTCAAGAACTTCTAAAACTCTCACAACTTCCTAGGCATTTTACTCTAGTACCCACAGTTCTCATAGTTTTCAGAGGACGACACTTTGAAGAGCCTTATGTTCCTTCCTACAAAGGAACGTAAGTCAGACATTATACCCACCGTGGGAACACTTAAGCCAACATATAAAATTCAACGTCCCAAACTTCTAAAATCAACACCTTCAACTTCTAGGGATCCAAGGAAACAGATAAAAATAACTCTCCAGGAAGTTGAACATAGGCACTTGATAAATTTTTTGGCTGCCCACACTTTTGAGTTCAAAATAGGCCCTTCACTCTCTCTGATCTTCCTTTTCCTGATTTTGAAGATCAGAAATTCCTTAACAGAATAACAATAATAAAAAACCCAACCAAGAACTTTAAACCCAAATTACTTTCAGATGGTGATAGGATCATAGATAAAATACTGTCTGATTACATCCCACCCACTTCATTCATTCCACCTCCTCCAATGCCACAAAATCCTTTTATTCAAATTCAATTAGAAAAAATGGGAGATAAGATTAATTTTCATGTTGTAACTAACACATTTGATCCTAACTTTTTTTATCTTTCAAAATACTGTGTATTTATAACGTAGGAAGATGCACAATGATGCATACATGCTTGGTCTTCCTCTTCCCTTTCTAGTGTTTATAGATCCTCTGTATAGAGAAAAACTCAGGATTGTTGTTTCTCATGAAGATCTACAATTGGCAAAACCCAAAGTCTCCACATCTCACTCCAAAACTTCAGTTGCTCCTTCCTCCACTTCCAATCCTTTAGTCACCTCATCCTCTACTCCAACACTTCCTCTAATGTTTCTCTGCCTCAAAATCCTACTTCTTCTACTACCATACCTCCTTCTTCGACCCATCAGCTTCCTCCATCCAAACCTTTCTTCCAGAACCAAACTTCCACCAAAAAACAAAACTCCAAGTTTTAAACGAAAACCCCCTTTTAGCAAAACCAGAACACCTTCATACAAACCACTTCTACCTTTTCCCATCTACTTAGAGCAAGAGGAATATGCTTGCTGATTTGCTACAAATAACAAAACTTATCAAGAAGGGCATCTTCCCGTCTATCCTAAGATGCTCAGACCTGAATACATGACTTGTCTCAAAATTACGTCTCCTCTTAATCCTCCAACAGCAGGAACAGTTGCATCAACACTCGGTCAATCTATGCTGGCAACGATGGTCACAACTGAAATAGGTTGTCAAGTATCTTTCAAGAGACTAAAGATGATTGAATCCAACAAAGAGGAGCCCAAATCCAAGAGATAAATTGTTGCACATCGATTTTTGCCACAGAGATATTCTCTGTAATTTTGATTTGTACTCATTTATGTTTTTACTTACACTATTATAACAAGTACAAAAAGAGGAAAGATAAAAAATGGAACAACATTAAGATTTGTCATAATGAATCAGAAAATTTTCATTTTTTTTATTGATTAATTGTCCTCAATTGATTACACTTGTTGTGTACATCAGAAAATTGCATGTTCACATCCCAGACCACAAGTGGTCCTAATTACATCTCCATAATAGGAGAAAACCCTTAAATTAAAAGGAAAAGTATAATGCGTCTTAGAGACCCGAGATAAAACTCTCTTAAAATAAATATGTGCTATCTTTGAGATCGCCGAGCATATTGCGATAACTTGAAATTTAGTGGGTCGCCTCAAGCTAGTGGGCGTATAGGATGACATGGCTCTAGATTGGATTGCTAGACATTGGTTTAACTTGAAGAATGGGTGTTTTAATTCAATTGGTTTGTCCTAGATGGAATGAAGACTAGGTGATTTCTATTGTTTAGACTGTAAGAAATCATAGAGTCAATAAATGGTTTGTTACCCAATTTGCACATCCCGGAAAGACTCAGGACCGGGTGATCTTTATTGTGTTTAGACCTGAAAGAGACCAGAAGAAAATAGGTGACTAAGGTTTGGTTCAGCTTTCTCATATCGCCCATGAGAAGATTAAAAAGAATGAGCCAGGTTGATTGGATTTAACTTGGCTCTCTCAATTACCTCCGAGAAGCTTAGGAATAGTGGGATTAGCTCAACTCTCTCAATTACCCGTGAGAAGCTTAGGAAGAGTAGAATAGCTCGGCTCTCTCAATTACCCATGAGAAGCTTAGGAAGAGTGGGATAGCTCAGCTCTCTCAATTACCCATGAGAAGCTTAGGAAGAGTGAGATAGGAAGAGTGGGATTAGCTCGGTTCTCTCAATTACCCATGAGAAGCTTAGGAAGAGTGAGATAGAAAGAGTGGGATTAGCTCGACTCTCTCAATTACCCGTGAGAAGCTTAGGAAGAGTGGGATAGCAAAACTCTCTCAATTACTCATGAGAAGCTTAGGAAGAGTGGGATAGCTCGACTCTCTTAATTACCCATGAGAAGGTTAGGAAGAGGGGGATCAGGATAACTGGATTTAGATGATTTGATGAATGATATTTGCTAAGGTTTGACTCGGTGACTCGGTCCTAGATGTTGGCTTTTGAATGAGTTGGTGAATAGTGTTTGCTAAGGTTTGATTCGGTGAGTCATGACTTAGTGACTCGGTGAGTCACGACTCAGTGACTCAATAAGTCATGACTCAGTCCTAGACTTAGGCTTTTGAAGGAGTTGATGAGTAGTATTTGCTAAGATTTGACTCGATGAGTCATGACTCAGTGACTCGGTTTTATACTTAGGCTTTTTGGGTGACTAAGTGGTGTTTTCCAATATCCCGTGGAAAACTAAAAGCGGATGATCTCTGCCATTAACCTGTGAGAGATCGTAGAGTTAGGTTGCATGGATTAAGCCTAATTACACTTTGAATTAAGTAAGCTTTATCATGATCAACACTAATGACAGTGATTAGTGCTAATCATAGTTCTTCATTGATTTAAGATACTACCATTATCTCCTTGATTTTTATGGGTTGTCTTCAGAATAACTACCATTTTCAAGATTTAATTAGTGTTTTACCAATTTAAGTGTATTTTAACTGTTCAATTTGGCAGCATCTTGTTGTCTGTTGATCATGTGAGACCCAGCATACCACAGTGTGGGTGGGATTCACGTGTGTACCATGATGGGACAATGGCAGAGTGCCCTCAGGCACCAAGAAAAATATGCAGTAGGCCAAAAGCCTCTGGTGTCATGAGAGGCACCCACCTCGTGAAGAGTAAATATCCAGTAAGCTAAAAGCGTCCGGTGTCAGGGGAGACACTTGTCTCGTGAAGAATCCTCAAGATTTTCAGAAGAAAAGTTCTTGTTTCACCCTGTTTCAAATGAGGGGGGAGAGGGGGTATTTATAGGTTCCCAGGACCTGGTTGCTCTACTTGGGTGTATTCTGTAAAATTCCCACTTGCGCTACTTGGGTTTATTCTATAAAATTCCCCCTTGCTCCTGACTCTGCTACCTGGGTGCTTTCTGCAAATTCTCCGTGTGCTATGCTTGCTCCGCGACCTGTCTTGGCGAGCACTTCTTGATTTCATGTCTCCATTTTGCTGTCTTGGCAAGTCAGCCGCGTGGTCCCCATTCTGCCTATGTGACCTGCTGAGAAGAGAAAGGCAGGAGGCAGTCGCGGTCCCTGCTCTGCCTACATGAGTTGAAATTTCTCTTTGCTCGTGACTTGATAGAAAGAGACTTGGTTATGCTACCTCCGGTCTCCGTTCCCTTCCTAACAAAGCTATCATGCGGTCCCTACTCTGCTTACGCTAGTTGTTGGGGAGGCGGGCTCTGTTCTAGCTACGCGAGTTGAAATTTCTCTTTGCTAGTTTGCCTACGCGACCTGGTAAGAGGAGACCCCTTTACCAATGGTTTTGGTAGTAAGACCTGGCGTCTTTCTTGATTACGCAAGTTGACCTCCTGCCTGCTATGGTTGCATCCCGTCTACGCGACTTGTTGGGAGGAAAACCTGCCTATGCAACCCAGAGCAAAGGCTTTCTTTTCTCATGGCTTTATGTTTTAACATTAAAATATTACTGGGAGAGAAGCCTTCCTACGCGACCTGTTGAAAAGAGAGGGGCAGGAGGCAGCTGCCTGGTCCCATTCTTCCTACGCGACCTGCTGGAAAGATAAGGGAAGGAGGCAGCTGCGTGGTCCCCTGCCTACGCATTGTGTTTTGCCGTTGCCTATGCTACCTCTTGTAGACATGAATTGAATGGAGAAGTCGCTGTCTCATCTGCATTGGAATGAAGTGTTGCTGCCTACGTGAGTTAACAACGTAGGCGAGCGATCCTGACTACGCGACGTCTTCTCTTTTCATCGTTTGCATAGGATGGTTTTCTTGCCTCTACCTACGCAACCCAGAGCCTTCACCTGCACGAGCCGGACGTTGCTTGCGCGACCTAGAGACTGCCTCCACGACTTGTTCCCTATCTTCCCTGAAGATGCTGTCTACGTGATTTGGACATGTCGTTGCCTCATCTGTTTTGAAAGATGTAGCCTGACTACGCTACTGAATGGAGTAGATAATGTTTGAGTCGGCGTGGCCAAAGGCTTGCCTATGTGAGTGGCAGGGAAGGATTTTGGTTACGTCGCTTCTTGTTGGCTCTCGTGCAAGTATACACGATCACAAGTAATATAGATGAGGTAAGTTGAGTATCGTTCCCACGAGGAAGTAGGTTATTACACACTAAGTACCAAACTTGTATCAAATCAGTAATATTTGATTGAATGAAATTCAGTAGATAATATAAGAACTAAATTTGAATAAACAATGAAGTTGATAAATTATAAGAGTAAAAAAAGAAATATCAATGGAAGAAATATCTAGGAATTCAACTTCACCTAGCAAATCCATTTGTATTGATGAATTGCATTGAGTAAATCATCATTCCTCTCATTGTTAATCGGATGAACTAAAGTATCTACAACCCTTTTTCAAGTGTTATGATAGGTGTGCCTATTAAAGTGATTTACTATGTCTCCATGCAAATCCAAATTAATAAACCCATTTAGCTTAAGCATTCAAGTGTAATATATGCGCTCGCAAGGTCATATTCACATGGATTGCACATGTACAATTTCTATCTCTAGACTTCATTACATCATATGTTCTTCAATTCAAGAGTCTATTCCTAATTCACCTCTCTCGAGTATAAATTAAGAATCCCAGTTCATGCACATGGTAGTTAAGCACATACACGCATTAAGCTTAGAAAAGAAGAAACAATGAGGAAGAAGATAATTTAACTAAAAAATCAAACATCAACACAAGCTTCATTGTTAGGATTCATTTAATCATAGATAACAGAAATTTAGAATATCATATTTAAATTAAAACCAACTAAATAATTGATAAACATCGTCATAATTCATTATTGAATGTGAATTCAAAAACAAAAGATAAACTTGAAAGAAAACAGAATATTCAAGTTGCAGCGGCTTTCTCCAATGATCTTCTTGCTCTAAACTCTTCTCCTCATCCAATTCTCTGTTTATGCTCCACTCTCCTCCCCGATCTGAACTCTTGGGTGTCCTTAAATAACCCAAGCAGCTGGGTCTTAATAGAATTCCACGAATTCCAATTCCTTTACGCACCAGAATCTTCTTCTAAAAATAACTTTGTATTTTCTACCTTCCGCAAATTGCAACAACTTCTAAAAATTTTAGCAACGTATGCAAAGGAAATTGTTTCAAAAATATCTCAGATGATTGCAATTGTTGATCATAGTTTGGATAGCAACATCTAATGCATGGAAGAACAACTAAATTTGTGTACTTCCAATTCCAAGCTTTTATTTCAAACTTTGTTTCTTGTCAGGTTGCTTTGGAGGCATGAAAATCGAGCAGAAATTTGAATTCTTCCTTCGGAATTCTTTGAAACGAACTTCGGTGAAAAAATTGTTGCTTCGGAGATTTTTGTTCTGCTTCGGAGTTCTTTTAAGTGAACTTCGGAGAAAAAATCGTTGCTTCGAAGATTGTTGTTCTGCTTTGAAGTTCTTTGAAGTGAACTTCGGAGAAAAAATCGTTGTTTCGGAGATTTTTGTTCTACTTCAGAGTTCTTTGAAGTGAACTTCGGAGAAAAAATAGTTGCTTCGGAGTTCTCTGAAGTGAACTTCGGAGAAAAAATTCTGCTTCAGAGTTTTTTATGTTCCAAAGTAGTTTTAGTAGAATCATTATAACTTTCTCATATGAACTCTAAATTGAGTTATTTTTGTTGGGTTAGATAGATAATTTCAAGATCTACAACTTTCATGTTAATCACTTTTCCTAATTTTGCTTGTATTTTGAGTCGTGGGCCCTCAAAGTACTGCCTTTTGTGTTGGCGAACTTCGGAGTAAAAATTCTGCTTCGGAGATTTCTGGAGAGAGTACCACTGTTTTGATCATAACTTTCTCGTACGAACTCAGAATTGCTCCATTCTTTTTGGTATTGGATAGACAATTTTAGGGGCTACAACTTTTATGTTGATCATTTTGTATGAGTCATCCATTTTTTATAAGTAATAAGCTTTCAAAGTGACGCCTTTTGTCTAATGAAGTAGCAGATGAATGTAAAGCTCTATAGATAGTCGCATTGTTTTAGCCATAACTTTCTCATATAAATTCATAATGATATGATTTTTGTTGCATTGGAAAGATAAGAATAAATGCTAAAACTTTCATGTTGAACAGAGTTTCTGAATATGCTTCCATCAGTCCTAGAAATTGCTTTAAAGTAGCATCTTTGATAATCTTCAGTTTCATTTTACATATCAATAAAACAAACTTTGTTAAGTGCAATATCCATTGAAAAACATTAAAAGAAGATTTTAAACTTGTGAATTTAGATATAAAAAATATGATATATTATGAGCTTATCACTTCTCATGGCTTGAAGCTGTCATCACATATGCGACCTGGCAATAGGTTTAGAGCCCGTTCATCATCCACACGACCTGGCAAAACAAGGGGTTGATGGTAGAGGTGAAAGCGATAGGCCATCTTAGCTATGCGACTTGTTGCTTGGAAACGCATTTAGGCTTCTGAAGACATGGTGGGACAGGGCATCCGATCGTCGCCTACTCGAGTGGAATGCTTGCGAGAGGGTTGCCTGTACGACATCTGGGCATGGCTCAGCTACACGACCTGGTAGCGTAACCAGAGGTCTTGACATGGTTGGGTATGCTGCCTGTGCATTTTGAATGAGGACGTTGTTGACTCATCCGTGCTGGGATAGAACTCTGCTGCCTACGCTAGCAGGTAGCGTAACCAAGCATGTTGTCCTCCAATTTGTTTTTTCCCTACCTTCGTGAGTGAAATTGTTGCTGGTAGGTTGGGTTCTTCTTTGCTTGCACGAGCTGGTAGTGGAATCAGGGAAGCTTCATGTTAGATTTGGCTACGCGAGCTTTGCTAATTGCTTGTTTACTCGAGGGGTTTTTGAAGATGTCACTATTTTGTCTTGGGAAGTTCTACATGCCATTGCAGTCTAGTCATGCTGCCTGCTTCCTATGCCCTGAAGGAAATCGTTGCTACTTGCAACAGAACCAAGTGTTGTTGTCAGAGGTAGCTCAATGCTTGATTTCTAGAGAATGGAGTGGAATCTCATGTGGCGGTGGAATGAACATGTACCACCACAACGTCCGCATCTTCTATGACTTCCAGTGCCGCTGTTTTGCCCTCAAGGTCGTCAGAAAGAATGGTTGCTTCGTTAACGGGAGCGAAAATGGCGAAGACGACGAGATCGACATCTCTGTTTCGTGCTAAAGGCATGAGATGGCAGATCATGTGAGTGGGCCCCGCCTAAGAGGAGATGGATGGCCGGAATCGGGCACTTTGATAAGACCACTGCTCACTTGAAGAAGCTCAGCTATGGGCTCAGCACTAAGCACTACGATCCTGTGCTTGTGGCCCAGAAAGTGAGTGTAGGAGTCTACAAGGGTGTCACCACTAGCTAGCTTGATGAACTTGTTGCTGAGACCGCTGCCGCCATGACTGCCAACCACGCTGATTGTGCATCTCTTGCATTTTGATGAAAGGTCGGGGCCGGCAGCTCCTGTGATTGTTGATGATATTTACCAAATAATCATGGAGAATGCTTGGGGTGGGAAAGGCAAAGGGTCGAGGCTGAGGCTGGTGGACCATTACTTGAGGCAGCAGAGGGCACTCCAGCAGTTGGGAATGATCCAACACAATGCCTGGAGACCCCAGAGAGGCTTGCCCGAGCGATCTATTTCCGTTCTTCGTGCTTGGCTCTTAGTATGGGTTTGCAAGGCTGGTCGACCAGCTTCGTTATCAGAGCATTTGGCAATTTCCAGTGTGGAAATGGAATAGGCCACCGTCTCTACTTTATGTGCTTTGTTTACTACCATCTAGAAGCGACTTTCTTACACAACGATGCATAAGTTGTAAGCAAAGCTAGCATTGCCGAAGAATCAATGCCTGATCGTCTGCACTCTGCTTGCCGCCGTCCTAATAGGCTCCATTTTTTTTGGCTGGAAATTTGAAAAAATGCCGAAAACCCATTAGCTTTAATTGCAGGCTACCGCTACTCTCGCGCTGCATACTCTCTTTTCGCTATTCTTCTTTTCTTGTCATTTCTAGACGCTTCTCTCGTTTTTCTCTCGATCATGGCTGGGAAGAAGACCAAGATCGGAATCAATGAATTTGGAAGGATTAGAAGATTGGTTACTGGAGTCACTTTTCAAAAGGACGATGTTGAGCTGATTGCCGTCAATGATCCCTTCATCAGTACTGATTACATGACCTACATATTCAAGTACGACAGTGTACATGGACGATGGAAACATCATGATGTCAAGGTGAAGGACTCCAAAACACTTCTCTTTGGCTAGAAAAATGTCAGTCTTTGGTTTGAGGAACCCAGAAGAGATTCCAGGAGTGAGACTGGTGTTGAATATGTCATTGAGTCAACTGGATTTTTCACTAACAAGGCTGCTGCCCATTTGAAGGATGGTGCTAAGAAATTGATTATTTCTGCTTCTAGCAAAGATGCTCCCATGTTCGTTGTGGGTGTCAATGAGCCTGAGTACAAGCCAAACATTGATATCGTCTCCAATGCCAGTTGCACAACTAACTGTCTTGCTCCTTTGGCTAAGGTGATTCATGATTACTTCGGCGTTATTGAGGGTTCAATGACAACAGTCCACTCCATCACCCTAACACAAAAGACTGTTGATGGTCCATCTAGCAAGGACTGGAGAGGTGGAAGAGCTACTGGGTTTAACATCATTCTTAGCGGCACTACTGGAGCTGCGAAGGCCATTGGCAGTGTTTTGCCGGTTTTGAACGGAAAGTTGACGGGGATGGCTTTCCGTGTTCCAACAGTCGATGTTTCGGTGGAGAGAAGTTGCCTCTTCCTCCCGGCTCTTTGGGTTGTCTTCTCCTGGGCGAATGTCACCTCGAAGCATAGATCCTCTCTCTCCAAGCTTACGCTTAGTAGTGCTTGCACAAAGAGAAAAGCAACAACAACAACTTCATAGCCTTAGCTCTCGGGATTTGGGATCAAACGCCGGTTTAGTGTCGGGTTCACCATCGTGGTTAAAGTGGGGTTCCCCAACTGGAAAACTGGATTGGGGCGTGCAGGCCAATGAGCTGAGACGCATCCGAAGAACCTTATCATTTATTCAATTTTTTTGTATGCCTTTCCGCCATTGCCGGGGAAGACGAAGGCCTCATACGCGTGCTGGTTGAACTCGAGTGCAGGTTGGTGCGCTGGCGGAGTAGGGCTCATGTGCCTCTGGCGTGAAGTGAGCTCAAGCACCCCTCCCCCTAGCGTGGTCCTGGTGAGATGTGGAGAGCCCAACATTCCTTGAACGAGCTAGCAGAAGTTAGCTCAGGCGTCTGGCCTGGTTGGGACTGAGCCCAGATGAGTTGTCTAACTAGGCGGGGTCCATGCAGGCTATTGGAGGGCCGAAACGGGCTATCTTGTTGTGCAGACGGGCCAGCTGGGTAGGCCCACACATTTTTCTTTTTAATACATATATACCTCATACCTCAAAATTGATAATTTTTTCTGTGGTAGGCGCAAAATACATGATTGTATTGGAAAAATTCCGGAACGCATGTAGTAAACTCAAAAATCCACGAAATTACCCCAACATTCATGGCCCATTTTGATAATATTTTTTTTATTTTTTATAGCCCCCTGATTTTCTTACCCTTGTTGGAATGGTTTATTGAGGATGGTCTGCTTGATCTCCCGTTGCTCCAACATAAGCCTAAAGCATTACAAAGTGCTACTCAGTTCAAGCAACACATAACACACCAAGCTACTCGATTTTTATGCTGGAGTTGTGTGCAGCAACCCAAATACTCAATGGCATTGTCCTGCTTGATTTTCACAATCCCAACAATTGTGTACATCTCTTTCCATTATCAATGAAAAATATCATTTCTTTAAACATTACATGTACTTTAAGTCACTTACGAAGTCAATATAAGTGACGCCCAACTTCAAGCATAACAAGGCTTCAAAATAAAGAAACCAATCTAAGTTCTAAACTCAAGTAATGAGTTGGACACTAAAGAAGCAAGTTCGAACACCAAACATGTTAAGAAGTCCAAGTTCGAAAAACATGAGAGCTAAGTCCTATACATACTCATTGTTGAAGCACGCAAGTCCGAATACTTAGTTTTGGACATGGTCGCCAACTCAACTCCCGATTTAGCCAGAGACGAGCCATGTAACTAAGAGCAATTCGCGCCAGTCCAAGTCTAAAATCTTAACTTCGGATATGGAAAATCATTCCCGGACATGGTGTTTCATTCTCGGAAATAGTTGAATCCGTGTTACAGGTTGAACAATTCAACCAAGTTCGAATTATAACTTCAGACATGGCTATTCGCTTCCGGACATAAGTAAAAGAAGGTTGTACAAAGCGAACGGTTCATCGAAGTCTGAAATATTTATGGGTGAAGATGCTTTTCAACTTCGGACATTGTGATTTGTTCTTTAAACTTAGTCGAATATGCTTGAGGAAAGAGAGGGAGGAAGCATAACTTTAAAATTAGATCTTTGGGATTTTTAATTCAAGGGCCTTTATTTTTTCTACGATATAAACAACCCCCGCATTTTTAGTTTTCAAAACATATGTTGACATTGTCTTATGATAAAAGATGTCATTTCTTCTGTTGACGGAGGCCATTTTTCCTTTTTGGGATGATTGGTTGAATGGAAACTCGTATCTTCGCATTTTAACGCACACCATTTAGTCATGCAGCCATTTGCCATTGCAATGATAAAAATTCTCAAATCACGAGAACTAGAAGTGCGTTTGTCATTGCCATGCGTTTTCAGCAAATGGACAAAAAAGAAAACACAAATCTGAAAAATGATTTGCCCACACTCTTTTCTTCTTGCATCTAACCAAAGATATACAGAATCTAAATGCGACCTCGAAAAATCCATGAAGAGAATTCAAAGTTTTTTCGCTCAGTTGAACCAATAGAGAATATATATGGAAACACACTTCAGCAAATCACTTCCACCATGATACATATTGTACACGAAGATAATTATTGTAAGATACCACAAAAGATGAGCTACATTAATCATGAGCCTGATGTGCATCCTACAATTGATTTGGAAAGCCACAAAATGATTTGAGCATGCCCCAAACCACACCAGGGACAGGGTAATCTCAATGGATTTTCTTGCAATTCCGTCATCTTCCCCTCTTCTCTCCCTCACAAAACCCCCCAAAATCTCTCCTCCTCTGAATTTCTCGGCAGAATCCGATGCAGTTCCCATTTACCGTGTTCGTCGAACTCAGCTACCGCCACTCTCCATAACAACCATTCCTCCTCCAGTCCAAAAAAAAATTCTAGAAACCCCCTAAAAAATTCCACCATTTCCTTGTAACCTCTGAATCTCGCCGTCTACGACAAGCTCTGGCTCTCCAACAAGCTCTCTCCTCCTCCTCCCAAAGAACCCCTCCCTAGCGCTGATATTCTGGTTTCGTCACCCGAAGACGATCCCAGTCCTACTCTTCCGGCTATTCCAACTCTTGAATTCCGCCAAGAAGGCAAGCTTTTTGTTGGGAATCTCTTCATTTTGTATGGGGGGCCTAGAACGGCTAGCGCAACTGCAAAGAGTTTGATGGCATGGAGTTCTATTGGTAAAGCTGGATGATGGGTGTAGGTTGCGCGGATGGGGGGCATGAGCGGGAGCACAGGAGGAGAGGGAAGTTTCTTGTAATGAGTTCAGGGCTGGAGATTTGAAATATTCGCTGTTGTTTTTTGGATCCTTACATGCGTGTTTCTTTTTAAAAGTTCATTTCGAAAAGCACACCTTATCCTCCCTCACTCACTCGCAGCTGGCTTTTGACATTCCAGATGGCGCCTGCACAATCCGATGCCTATTAAGGCAGCTACATTGAAAATTTCAGTGTAACTGGCCACACTAGATTATTCCCCTATATATATGAATATTACAGACATAAATATATTTATATTCTTATGCAATATACATAAAATGCTTTCGGCAATATTTTTATGTTAGAAATTTTCTTTACTGTTTTATGTAATATTAATATGTTTCCATTACTTCATATATATTGGCAATTAAAGTGATGTATACAACATGCAAAAAGAAGAAAGGTTAAGATTTTAGGACATATAAAATTGATAGGCCTATTTTGTACTTCAAAATCACTTGAATTTGGAAGAAAATAGGCTTTTTGCATGCATGTCCTTGAGGTTTGATGATGTTGCATCCATTGCTACATAAGTATAGGTCTTGCAAGTATGCTCTTATATTAATTTTTTTTTTAACATGCCCTTGGCATCACAGTTGGTCAATTTACAAACATTTGTTGGGTAAGTTGAATTAATATTCCTTTTTATGGACAAAACTACCCTCCAAAACCCATCCTCTTTCTTTGTGCAGACCCTTTCTGTCTCCCTAGCCTTGAGAATCTATGTAAAAGTGTCCTCCTTTATGTAAAAAAAATACATTGATTAATTTTCTTTTGCCTGCCCTGTCTCTCCCCCACACACTTCCTCACTTGCCTCTTTCCATTGTTAGAAAGAGTGGAGTGATTTCTAGGGTTTTCTTTCACAGATAACTTAGGGACCTGTGAAGAGGGCAAGGGCAAGGGTGGCTTTAAGGATCAGGTTTGGGTGGTTAGGACAGGTGAAAAGGGAAGTGCTATTGTATGCTTTTAGAGGGAGATAGGCTAGATTGGTGTTTTTCATGGCTGTGCATTCTGTAGAATAGGTATTGAAATGGTCTGCGTTGCTGAGGGTTTGGGTTTTAAGAAGAAGGAGAGAGGAAGATGAGTGTTCTACAGCTTTCTTACAAAGTAGAGGATTGGAATTTTTTTTGTGAGGTTGCTAAAATCCATGGTTTCTGCTGCATCTTCTGCTTCTAAAGCATTGGAATTTGTTTTTCCCAACAGTCATTGTAGCAAGGAGAAAACTTTCTTGTTGTTTTCTGTTTTTTCCCAATTGGTGGTAAGATCAGATTTTTCAATTCTATGAATAGGAATTGCATTTTCTTGTATAGGGTGATATTTCCTTTTCCCATATAGGATGACATCAGACTAGAACTTAGTGATGCATCCATGCTCACCACTGAAGGATTGGCCTCTGAACCACTGCCAGTTGGCGCTGGCACATTTTGTTGCAGCAACACCATGGGAGATGTAGGCATGGGTTGGCCTGAAACACTGGCCTCTAAGGCTCCAATTGCTGTAGATGGGTCATCACAGACTTGCAATCACTGACATCTGTGCTTGAATTGGTTAGAGAAAGGCATTTTCAAACCCTCTAAAAATAGACATTGGGTTTTAGAGGGTATTTTTGTCTGTAACAAGGAATGTTAACTCCATTTATTCAACAAATGTTCTTCAATTGACAGATAATGTTGTTGGAGGTATATCTGAATACTTTTTGAAAAAAAACTAAGGGAATGCTTGCAACATCTATACTTATGTGGTGATAAGTGCAATGTCATTTAAACTCAAACGCATGCATGCAAAAAGCCCAAAGAAAAGCAGAATCGATGACATGATAGATCCTGTTAGCAGTTCTAGGAAATCTGGAATTTCACATCACATTTTTTATGTCAGTTGAATATAGTACATACTTTACCAGAGGTCCCAAAACTTCAGGAAAGCCTATAGCCTTGGTATTAGCATCTTGCAATTTTAGACCTTAGTAGCTAGGAATGCTAAGTGTTCACTTTATTGCTGATATCTTTGATATATTTCTCTGATTATTTTTGGTGAGATGGCAATATGATATTAACAGATAAAATAATATATCTTTATGAGATGTTGAACTGGTAGTGGATATTACCTCCTTCATAATTAAAGTTTTCAAATATATAAAATGACTTTAAAGTCTGTTTATGACTTTGAAGTATTGTTATGATTTTTAAATTCCTATTGCAAATGTTTATAAAGTCAACTGGATTTTTCTAAGTGATGTTTATTTTTACATGATCTTTGGATTTTTTAAATCATATATGTCCTTTACATTCTTTTGTTCATGTTTAAATTATATATTTTCTTAACATCAATAAGTTTTACTGAATAATTCTAAATTTTTAATATTTTATAATTTTTTCTTAATGATATCGTTAGATGATATCAGTAATATAGTTCTTTGACAAATTTTTTTTATCTCTATTTCAATTATATCCCTTGATGTTGATATGGTAAACCGGAAATCAATGCTAGTTCTTTTGGAGGGATTTTACTGAATGTGGGAACCTACGGAAGGTTGATATCAAATAAATAATCAAAATAGCAGTTAGCCAGGTTAATGGCCCAAAAAATCAAACAGCATGTTGTTTGGCATTATCAAAAGATAAATTAGGATGGGAATATGTAAAAGGTATTGTGGTATAGTAGTTTGAACTTGACAAACTAAAGAGAATTCTTTCTGTCTCTCTCTAAATGAAAAGGTGTCACACATTATGTGTTGATAATTCCCAATATGATGTAATAGTCATTGATTTTAGTTATTTTGTATTGTTTTGAGCATTTTAATATTTGAGTCCACTTAAGCATATTTCAGCGGTCTACTAAATCTTGCCAAGCAAATCATCTTTATGTGTAAGTGTTTTGCTGATTATTGGTGCGGTTGCATGCAGAATTGATGTTTGTCATGGACATCTATATGATCTGTTGTAGGTTTCTAATATCACTGCTTGCAACATGCTTCTCATTTGTCATCGTTGGAGGTTTCCTCTTCTACAAGTACAGGTATAACCTGGAATTTGTAGTTTGTTTGTTCAATTCTATGCTAGTATGATCATAGATGACAAGAATGATAAAAAATGTTATTGCTGTGAATCCCAGGAAAAGCAGCCAATCCCTTGAAGATTGTTTTTGGGAAGCTTGGGCATGCCTTTGTTCATCATCCACACACTTGCATGTATGATTCTAGTTTCTAGAACATATATGTTGAATCTCCCAGACTTAGTGAATGACATTCACTTACCTGTAGTTCATTTCTGTTTGTTGTGCCACAGCAAAAGACACGTATTGAGCGTGTTATTGGCTTTGTACTTGCTATTTGGGGAATCTTATTTTATACTCGCTTACTGAGTACAATGACAGAGCAGTTTAGGGTAAGTTTTCACTGTCCTTACAAATAAAACTATTGAGTGCTTGTACTCAATCATTATCATTTGCATCCTTACAATCAGCATTTGGACAGAATAATATGCAAAAGATCAGAGAAGGAGCACAGTTGCAAGTTATGGAAGCCGATCATATTGTCGTCTGTGGAGTAAATAACCACCTCACATTCATACTTAAGCAGCTAAATAAATATCATGAGTGTGCAGTCCGTCTAGGGACTGCTTCAGCCAGGTAAACACTTTGAGAAGAACCATATGTTTCATGCCAATTGTTTAATTGATGTGCAACTTATGCAAAACATTAAGTTAACGTTGTAACTGCAGGAAACTCACATTCCCCTTGGATCAGTGTGCAAATGCTATATCCACAATGTAATTTGGCATTTTAGATTTGAGAAGTGTGGAGATGTTTATCCACAATGAGTGCTGACTGCTGAGTGATCCTGTCAAATGGGATTGAAATTCATGTGAGCTCAATAAATGCTAGCCAAATTGTGCACCAATGTAATCATTCTAGATGAAAAATTTTGTTTGCTTTATCAGTAATTAAGGATACATTGATGGCCCTTGGAAAAGATATTATCGTTTTTGTCAGAGCTAATATTGTTTTTATCAAGAACTTTATCAATAATATAGAAAAATTAAAAAAAAAGGAAACACTAAGAATTTTTCAATGCAATTTCACGATAAATTCAGATAAATACAAATACATATTTAGAACCAAAAATACTGCTTTCGATGCCAGCACTGAAACAACAATGGAAATAAATGATGAAATCTCTCTGTTGGGCAATATGTTTTTCTAATGATAATATATAAGCTGACATTATTTCATCTATTGCACATAGCCTATATATGCTTATATAAAGGTCGCATATAGGCCAATGCTGTCATTTTCTGTTTTACAGACATTGAAAGCCATATGTTTTCAACTAAAATTGGCCATAACACCCAAACATCCTGCTTTTGCATCCCTTTCTTCGTCATTTTTTTCTTCTGCTCCTCTTATGTGGGGCCCACTTGTAAAACCATGCCTCTCTTCAGTTATGAATCCAGATTCTTTATGGGCCAGCGCTAATGTAGGTGGCACCTTTTGATGACTGTTCATTTCAGGTCTTCGATTTTGACATGATCGAGGGCTTGGATGTTGTATAGTTGGGTTGCAACAAGCGCTGATTTTGAAATCCTCAAAGAGGGATTCTATATCTTAGATTGGAAATTGATGGAGACTTTAGAGGAATCAGGCATTCATCTTGCTTTACTACTTGTGGGACAAGATTGGAGTTATCACTGCACAGGGCCAGCTGGCTGCTTCTGATTTCAGGATATCATGTTTATTTTCAGGAAATTGATGTTTGATTTGAGGATATTATGTTCAAATAGGCAGCCTCACCTGATAGTATGTCGCCTACTCCAACCAAATGTGATAAGAGACTTGATTCATGATGAAGCAATGCTCTATGATGCAGAATACATTTGTAGAGTTATTTAGGCATAAGATAATCATTAGGTTTTAGTTTGTTTTATACATATTAAGGATTTTGAACATTTAATTATTTAATTCGGGGTTCAATTTAGGCATTAAGGGATAAAAATATAGATCAACTTGACGAATGGTTTAGATAATTGGTTTTATCATTTTATTCAAAGATTTTATTTATAGTTGCATTAAAATGGGATTTACAACGTCTAATTATTAAGTTAGATTATGATGTAGGCATCCATGGATCAAAATATAAATCATCTTGATGAATGATTTAGATCGTTATTTTTTATTATTTTATTTAAAGATTTTATTTATAATTGTGTAAAATTAGGGTTTATTTTACATAAGTCTTCACAAATAGAATAGCTTATATTGGCATTAAGATAGTTCAATTCAGTTTAGTTATTGAAATTAAGGATATTTCCTTCTTTTATCTCTTACTAAAAGTGATGCTAAGATTAGACAATGTTTAATTGGTAGTGTTGATTGCAGAAGGATTGGAAGAATCTAACGGGCTTCTATCTTCTCCTTCAACTAGAAAGGGAACCTACGATAGTAAGACAACTTGTCAAATATTGTGCTTTGGAAACAACTGTTGGTTGACTGCAAGAAGTTGTAAATGGTGTCTTACCAGCATTTGATGGCTGGAATCCCTTTTAGAACTAATACAATGGTGCTTTTGAAAAAGACTAGATATTGCAAGGCAACATCAGAAGCAACATTCGTTGTGGCAGCAGAATGGTGTGTCTTGTGTAGTGTAGCTATAGAGGCAGATGGTTGGACAACAATGGCAGAAGCAGATGTAGCAAGGTGGTGCTGTGGATGATTGAATGATCTTTCTTCTATTGATAACCCTGCCAAATTTCTCGTTTTCCTCTGAAATTCCTAGAGGAAGGGGAATCTTAGAAAATTGTGGAAGAGGTGAAGTTCTCTAAGGGAAAGGCAATTGAAGTTAAAATGAAGTGTCAAGTTTTAAAGACTCCTATAACACGGTAGCTCATCAGGGTGATGATGAGCTAGTGGAGCCATCCAATGAGCCAAAGCATGTCAAGCATCCCAGTCATGTTGTAGCCATAATTGGCATTGAAAAAAGGCACTGTAGTTTTAAATTTTTTAAAAAAGGAGAAAACAAATACTTAAGAAGATGTATTATTTGTTTATGTAGCTTAAGGTAGATATCAAAGTTGGATGCAATTGCCAAAGGTGGAGTCACAAAACGTCGATGAAGATGCCCATGGTAAGGAAAATTTCTATTGTTGAAGTTATAATGAAGATGTCAAGCATCATTATACAATCGTTTGATTGTTATGGGTGAAAGAATGTTGGATGATCCAAGCCATTGGATCAAGTTTAGAAGCTTTAAATTGCTGAACATTGACGTCATGCCATCACTGAACACTAACGGCTCTCCATTGCTGAACACTGATGGCATGCCATTGTTGAACACTGCAAGCATCACACTATTGCTGAACATTGTCGGTGTTCTATGCTGAGCACTAATGGTTGGCTTTATGTTGAACATTGACGACGTCCTATGCTGAACATTGCTAGTATGCAAGAGTTGAGCTCTGCCAACATGCAAGTGTTGAGCTTTGCCAACACTAGTATTGAGCCTTGCCAAGTTGAATTTGTTGAGCCTTGCCAGGTTGTATTTGTTGAACCCTGCTAGGATGCACTCACTGAACCTTGCTGGGATGCACTTGTTGAACCTTGCCTGGTTGAATTTGTTGAGCTTTGCCAACATGCAAGTGTTAAGCTCTGCCAACCCTTTTCAGTGCTCAGCAGCTTGAGCCTTACGAGCACTCAGCAGCTTGAGCCCTATTAGCACTCAGCAGCTTGAGCCCTGTCAGCACTCAGTAGCTTGAGCCCTGCTAGCACTTAACAGCTTGAGCTCTGCTAATACTCGTTAGTGATCAACAACTTGAGCTCGACCAACATTCAATAGCTTGAGCTCTGCTAATGCTCGTCAGTGATCAACAACTTGAGCTCGCTAGCATTCATCAATGCTCAACAACTTGAGCCCTGCTAGCATTTGTCAGTGCTTGAATGCCTATAAATAGGCATGAAACCCAAAAAAACTTCATCTTCTTCACAATAGTAAAGGAGGGAGAGTTTGCAGCAAAGCAACGAGTCTTCTTCCTCTTGAGGCAAGTCCTTGATGCTCTAATGGTTTCCATGGCCGCCATGGTTGCTTGGAAGCTTAGGCAAGATCTTGCCACGGTGCATGATGGATCTTCTTCCTCATGATGTGGTGGGTTCTTCAAGCCATGTGCGTGGGTGCCATTAGGGCTTAAATTTTGAAGCTTTAAACCTAAGCAATTATGAGAACTAAGTTATTTGAAAAGCTTAAATAACTTAAAATAATCTGTGAACTCCATTAATAGGTTAAGCAAACGGCCCTTGAAGAGATGAACCTCCATTAAAGGACCTTGAAATCCATCTCTATGAAGATAGTAATGATAGGAGATGGGTTTCCATACTTGAATAAAAATCAAAGAGACGACTCTGAGTGAACTCCTCTCCACTTAAGTAACCTCGGGAATTTCAATGAAGTTAAACCCATGATGAAGATGATACCATCAATGGAACTTGGAACTAAGCGGGCACCATGTGGAGGTGGGGCCCACGGATCATGGAAATGATGACATAGGCCTCAACTATTACTCTTAAGTTGTTTAAGTAAGATAACATAGGGATCGCAATAAACACTAACTGTTATATCATTGGATTAATCTCAACTTATCAACCTAGTCCAATCACCACGAGCATGTTATTGTGACTTGTCTTTATGGTTTCTTATAGGCTAGATAGTAAAGATTGCCTGCTTTTCATTCTCCACGGTATTTTGGAGAATACCATTAACTCACCCAATCACTTAGTCATCTAAGTTTAGGATTGAGTCACCGAGTCAACCTAACAAAACCATCTTCGTTTAAAATAAAATCAGTCAACCTGGTCCCGCTTTTCCTAATCTTCTCATAGGAAATTGAGAGAGCTAAGCCCCACTGAGTTACTGAATTATGACTTATTGAGTCTAAACATTCAATCTACTTGGTCTCGTTCTTTCTATGCTTCTCTTGGGAATATGAGATAGTTGAACCATCAAGTCATGGAGTTGTGACTCACTAAATTAAATCTTATTGTGTTTAAATTCTCAACCAAAGCCACCTGTCCTTCTTAGGCTTCCTATAGTTATTATAAGGAGAGTTGAGCAGCCCAATTACCTATTTGTCTTTTTTTTTTTTTTTCAGGTTCAAAATAAAGAGGTTACTCAATCTCGAGTCCTTCCTGGGATAAACCAATGAGTATCAAAACACCCATCCTTTAGGTTGACCTAGTGTCTAGTAACTCAATCTAAAGACGTGTAATCCTTTCCGCCCACTAGCTTGAGGTGATTCCCAAATTGTCAAGCCATCGCAATGTGCTTGCTAATCCCAAAGAAGCACGCCCACTCAAAGGAGAGTGTTCTTTAAATACATTGTACTTTTCCTTTTGATTAAGGGTTTTCTTCCATTGCAAAGATGTAATTAGGACCACTTGTGGTCTGGAATGTAAATATATAATTTTCTGAAATATACAACAAGTGTAACTAATTAAGAACATCATAAATGGAAATTGTTTCTTCATTTCACAGTTACAAAAAATGTGCATTGATGTTCAATTTTCCATTCGTTCTCTTTTTGTCTTCGTACAAAGATGACATTCAATTCTAGCCATATTTGAAAATTTTCCATTGATTTAATTACGATTGAAATTTGAGTTGTTTTATTTTTCCTTTGAATAATTTAATGGTTTTGGTTTTATAGAAGTTGAGTATTGAGTTTAAATTATTTAGATTAATTATGTAGGGTCATTGCTCTTTTTATGGGACATTAAATGAAAAGCACATTTAGTATAAAGGGAGATAGTTCATTGGCTTAGCTTTTAAATAGACCTAAGGTTACACATATCTAAGACTATTTAAGAAAGTTACGACCCATTTAAATAAGACTCATATCGAGAAACAAATTTTAGGAGTATTTTGTTCTTTTATTTTAAAATATTTTTGCAATCCTTAGTGAACTAAGAATTCTTTTGTATAAATCAATAACATATAAATATCGTATGGCAAGACATGTATTGACAAAACTAAATGAAATAGATTTTTACATATCCCCTTTGAAATTTGAAGGTGGTGTGACCGTATCAACCTCGGTGTGGCTTCAAGGAATTCTTAGGTGCCCTCTATCTCTATTCATCATTGTAACAAGTACAAAAAGAGGAGCTAAAAGAAAAATGGAATAAAAAGATTTGTCATTGATGGAATGAATCAAACAAATAATTTTCATCTTTTATATTGATGTATTCAATTAATTATAATTGCTATGTATATTAGAAAATTGCATATTCACATCCCAGGCCATAAGTAGTCCTAATTACATCTTCACAAAAGAAGAAAACTCTTGATTAAAAGAAAAAGTACAATGCATTTAGAGATTCAAAATAAAATAACTTTCTCTCAAAATAGATGTGTACTGTCTTTGGGATTGTCAAGCATATTGTGATGGCTTGATATTTAGGGGATAGCCTCAAGCCAACGGGCAGAGAGGGTGACACAACTCTAGACTAAATTTCTAAGCTCTAGGTCAACTTAAAGAATGAGTATTTTGATCTAATTCGTATGTCCCGAATGAAAACAAGGCTGAGTGATTTTTGCTATTTAAACTGTAAGAAACTATAGAGATAGTAAGTGGTTTGTGACCCAATTTGCATATCCCGAAAAGACTCATGACTGGGTGATATCTATTGTGTTTAGACTTAAAAGAGACCAGAAAAAAACAGGTAACCTATGTTTGAGCCTTTACAAATTTTGGCCAAGTTTAAAAGTTAGTACTGAAATAAAATAGGAAAGTTCACATAGCACACTGAGATAATGATTTTTATATTAGTTCGGCCTTTAACCTGGGTACCTACTCCACTTCTCTGAGTTAGCCACTTTTGCTAAGCTCAGGTTCTACTAACACTTGTTGGTTTTCAAGCTTATGAACAAACTTACACAAGTTGGTTTTCAAAGTTCACCAACAACTTATACAAGTTGATTTTCATTGCTCATTAACAACTTATACAAGTTGGTTTTTAAAGCTCATTAACAACTTATACAATCTTTAGTAAGTTTCCCTGCTATTCAGTATAAGATGCAAGCCCCTTACTTGCAAAAGAGAAAATAGTAAGTAAATATGTACAAAAATAAATGCTTCTTGATAGGCAGAGTGTACGAAATTTAGTGATAAAAACACAATAAATATAGCAGTAAAGAACAAGAGAGATTAGATTCTAAGTATTATTGAATGATTTACTTTAAATGCTTGTTGGAATGTAGTGCAATGGATCTGATCTCATGGTATTAAATCTAGGGAGCTTTAGTAGTAAATTTTGTTTGACTTTTTCAACTTAGTTATTTTTTCAACTATTCTCCCAAACGTTTGAATCTTCCTTTTATATTTTGTGGAAGACATCTTAGCCGTAATGATTATTTTTGGTAACTTATTGACTTTTTGAAGAAGGGCATTTAAAACTTCACCACGACTTTCTTCTATTGTCCAAATTCAGACCTTCTGAGATTGGTTTTCAGAAGTTCTGAAGTTCAACAACCTGTCAGTTACCGTTGTGCATTTAATGTAGAACTTCTGAGACTCTTCTTCAGAACTTCTGAACTATGACAACGTCAGAATTTTTGGAAGGTCGATCACTTCAGATTCTTTTGACGACTGATTTTGGTATCTGACACTTTCATCGATCATATTTTTGCTTATGAGAAACTTCTGAAGTGTTTTTTAAGCTTGAATCCTATTTTTGATATACTATTTGAGTTTTGGCTTTTTGAGGATGCCTCTGAAGAGCTTCTGAGTTGCTTCTGAGGTTAATTTCTGAACTTTGAATTCTACCTCTGATATGCTTCTTGATTCTTGGCTTTTTGAAGTTACCTCTGATGGCATTCTGTATTACTTCTGAAGATTTTCTGATAATGTTCCGAGTTCAAAAACTTCTTCTGAGTTTATTCTGTATCACTATTATTGATCTTTTGAGACATCTCTGAGACTTGGAAGCATTTCTAAAGTTCTTATAATGAACTTCTAATTGTAAAGCCGACATTTTGTATTGCTTCTGATAAGGTTCTGAGTGTAGATATTTTTTCTGAACTTATTCTGAAGTTCTTTCTGTCGAACTGTTGAGTGTAAAAATTTTCTTTGAATTATTTCTGAAGTTCTTAAAACTTTTTACTTTTGAGATGTTTCTAGAGACTTAGGAATGTTTTTGAACTACCTCTGAAGTGTGAGACTGCCTTGGAGTTAATTCTGAGGATTGCGCTTTATCTCTGATAAGATTTTGACTTGTTTCTGAAGAGGTCCTGAAATAGCTCTGAATACTTTTGAACTTCTGAGCTTCACGCCTTATCTCTGAAGGAATTCTGATTTGTCTTTGAAGTACTTTTGAATATTTCTAAATTGCTTCTGAGTGATTTTTACTTGAACATTCTTTTTAAATTATCTTCTTTTGAAGGCTTGATGTGATAAGCTTACAATTAACGTTGTTTATTGCTTGCAGTTACTCTCCTTAATCTATTTTGATATATAAATGTTGCATCACTTGGAAAGTAATTAGTACCTTAACTTTTCACTCATACGTTTGCTCATCATCAAAACTTAGCCATTTAATTACATTCACCATCATAATCAAGTTAAGTAGGAAGATTAGATTCAACACCCGCCTCCTTGTGGGACCCACTTGACACAACTCCACTAATTGGTTCCTCAAGATTTGAGTTTCATCCACGGAATGCCCATCCCCAAGACTTCACCATTGATGGAGGCTAGACTTTGAATTCATTAAGTATGAACAAAGAAATTCATTTTCAAGCTCACACTAGAGGGGTTGAAATGAAAAGCCTCATCTCCTTCTTATTGTCTAGCTTCAAAGGGGCTCATTTCTCAAGTCATTTTCCCAAAATAATTGGGTCTAAACCTCCATTAATGGAATTGCTCTCACCTTAGAACGTTCCAAGATCCATTAATGGAGTGTGAGTTTTAACATTCTATGAGAGTTTAAGCCCTTCAAATTCAGTTTTTAGGTAGCATTTATAAGTTAAGAGTTCAAAGGGTTCGAGTTCTTGCTCTCCAATGGCTGCTATGAATGTATATCGCCCAACTCACCACATCACAAGTAAGAAAAACTCACTATGCACCATGGCAAAGCTTGGGTTTAACCCTTAGCTAGGCATGACTGCCATTAGAGAGCAACGAGGACTTGCCTTGTGGGAAAGAAGACTCCTCTAACTCTAAATGTTTCTCCTTGCTGCTACGTGAGTCAGAAGATGGAGTTTTTGGGGGCTTTATGCCTATTTATAGGCAGTGTTCAGCTTAAGCATGCCGGTAGGGATTGGCTTGTTGAATGCTGACAGGGTTCAGCTTGTTGAATGTGGTAGGGTTCAGCTGGATTTTGCTAGCAGGGTTCAACTGGAGTTGGTAGGGTTCAGCTAGAGGAATGCTGACAGGGTTCAGCCTAAACACTAGAGGTAGTTGGTAAGCTGCTGGCAGAGTTCAAATTGGCAGAGTTGGAGCTGGTAGAGCTCAAGTTGCAAGATGCTGGAGCTGGCAGGGTTCAACTTGCTGAACACTGACAGGAAATGCTAGCAAGATTCAACAGCAAATAATGTGGGCAGAGTTCAAAAAGATAGAGCTCAGCAACTTGTTGCAGGCAGAGCTCAACAAGTGTTGTTGGCAAAGCTCAACAACTTAGGTGCAGGCAGAGGTCAACTTGATAACATGGGCAGAGCTCAACAACTTGGTGCAGGCAAAGCTCATTAAATGGTGTGGGCAGAGCTTAGCAAATTGCGTGGGTAGAGCTCAACAACTTGGTGCAGTCAGGGCTCAACAAGTTTTGTAGCTAGAGCTCGACTTGATAACATGGGTAGAGCTCAACAACTTGGTGCAGGTAGAGCTCAATACATGTTACTGACGAACAATAACATATATTGAGCTCTACCCATCTAATAAGCAATTTACCACTTCTAATTATGATCTAATGATTTAGATTATCCAACAATCATCATCTTAACCATCATCTTATTTTTCTTTAATTTGAAAACCTTTATTTTCTTTGAGAACTTCGGTCTACTAATGATTTAGAGATTGATATGTTGTTTTAAGTTCATTAAATTCCTAATATTTATGATGTTCATGGCTTATATTCGATAATATTGGTTACTTTAGAATTTTATTTTCTTATCAGTGTTAAATTTTATTTTTTCTGTATATTTACATCTAAAATGCTAAAGTAATTATTATTAGGGCTCATCGCACTTCTATCCCACATCTAATTTGTACCAAAGCGGGTTTATAACTACCGTGCATATTTTAGTTAAGATCTCTGCCATTCTATTTGCTCTAATTCACATTTGTGTTGTTCTAGTCCTTTTAGCTGTTGTTCTTCTTGTTTAGGTCTTGTTTACACGTATATTTGCTGCCCTTGCATTATTGGCATTACGATTCTCCTATGATTTTGTTCTTTACATTCTAAGCCTTATAATACTCATGTAGTTGTTGTCCTTATCTTCTAGTTATTGTTATTTGCATTCTAGACTCAAGAGCATGAAATGTGGATGCAAATTGGTTGGATGAGGTGGTAAAGGCAATTCTTGACAAATTAGATGGTTAAGAAAACTAATTTAATGGATTGTCCAATAGCACGAATGTCTTCTTGGGAGACTTGGAGGCTTCTATTAACCACCACCATAGTGCTAGGGATGAGGATTCTCAACATTATAATAGGGAACTAGGATTACAATGTCACATCAAGCAAGATTATCATTCAGGGAACAATGGTGAATGTGATCAAGTTGGGACATCCCAAAAAACATGAAAGTGGATGCACCTGCTTTTGATGGGACACTTAACCATAAAGTCTGTTTTAGGTTGGTTGGGTAGACATGGAGTACTATTTTGAGTGGTTTGATGTCTAGTCACAGGCATGCTAGATTTGCCAAAATGAAATTAAGTGATCAAGTTAGGTCGTATTGGATCAATCAAGAATGTTAGTTGGAAAGGCGGTGAAAAGCACATCATTCGTTGGGTAGCAATAAAGGAGTGACTAAGGAAAAATATTTTCTTCCATTTCTAGATAAGCTCATGAGTCCAAATGCTATGAATTAAACATATCGGATAGAAGAAAGAGTTAACTAAAAGCATCGAACTTCAAGTAACAAGGTTTGCAAAATTTCTTTTGTGATAAGTGCTCATGATAGTTGTTGCAACAAAGGCCTAGTGTTTCTTATGGCGATATGTGTTAAGGCATCAACCATAGTTGTTAAAAGTGTGCCTAGGCTGAAGGTGTACTTAAGCACACCTCTTGCATCTTGATAAGGGTCAAGCAAGGCCCCTTCACTAGGGCATGGAGCATGTGCTTGGTGCACTTCATTAAATTCACCAAAAAATATATGAAAAAAATAAGATTTCAACATTCAAATAAAGTTTTGATTCTTCCAATTTTTCCTTTATTTCTTGACTTAGCCAAAATTGATTCCCTCCATCTTCTCAACTGTTTTTTCTTAATTATAATTGCTCTATGGTTAATTACAATTGCTATGCATTTGTTTTACTAAATTTTTTGCATAGTGTTTCTTGTTGTCTTTTAAGTTTTGACCTTTTTGAGTAATATTTACTCATTGAATTTAAATATTGAATATTAGATTTAAAAAATTTGAGATCACTTTTACTCTTAATGGCTATAATTTAGGATTATATTTAATATTTGAATAATCTTATTATTTTATTCTTATAAATTATGGATACTATTCAATTTATTTAGTTTTGTATTATGTGTCGACTTGTTTTACTAAGGTGCATGTGTCTTGCACCTAGGCCTTTGGAGCCTTTGCCTGTTAAACAACTATGGCATCAACAATATCAAACTTGTTAACATTGATGGCTTTAAAGATTATGAAAAGCAAGGTAGCGATGTGAACTATTGAATCTGAATTTTTTGTGGAAAGTGTTGATGCTAGAAAGCTATCCATTATTAATAAAATTGATGAATCTATGGAAAGAATGCATCTTGAATCAATGGAAGATATTAATGAGATTTATAATGTGTTAGCAAAGGAGTTGAAGGGTGAATTTGTGGAAGACAAAGGAGAATCTATAGGCATGCATGATTTAGTTGATAAGGAAGAAATTGTATGAATTATGATAGAAAACTACGTAAAAATCAACAATATAGTACCTTTTAAACAAAAAGAAACTATGTTCGAAGAATTTTTGATGAACTCAAATGTTAAACTATTGGATATTGAGATTAATGGATGAAGAAATAGGTAATATTTACATTTCTAAAATTCTTTCCGAATCCTAATTAATCACTTCCAAATCTATGTTTTATAATAGATCTATCATCCTAAATGCATTATCATTCATCAATGATACAAATCTGGGTTGATTTTAAAACTTTGGGTTGACTTTAAGAATTTGGACTTTTTTTTTTCCAAATTGGGTGTTATTCACCAAATTAAAAAACACTTCAATTGGCACTCATGTCTTGTTGCTAGACGAAAGTGAAATAAACTCTAATAAAAATTACTCGAGTGTCTTAGATCTAAATATCCAGAAAATTTGATGACATAATGCTAATATTAAAATCAAATGCCATGAGCATCATAGCTATTAGGAATTCAAACAACTTATGGCAAGAAACTCATTAATCCTTTATTATTAGTAGACTAAGTTCATAAAGAATATCTCCAAAGATTTGAAATAACACCTCTAGAAAATTCTCTCATAATAGGATAAAAGGAATTCTAATGCTAGAATTCTGGGAAAAACTAGAAAATTATAGTTTTGAAAAATAAAAAGGTTTCAAAGAAAAGAAAAAGATCATGAAAAAGAAGGAAGAGGGAAAAAAAAAGAAGGATAGAGAACATCTAGGAATTCTTTAGTGTCACATCGAGGTTGATGGAGTCCCACCACCACCTTCAGAGATGATACATAGAAATCTCTTTTATTTTGTTCAATCAATGCATATCTTGCCTTATGACATTTATGTGTTTAAAAATTCCTAATATCCTGAGGATTACATAATTACTCATAAAAGACCAAAAATACCCCTAAAATTTGTAACTCTATATGGGCTTTGTTTAGCCATAGCTTTCTTAAATAGGCTTATATATGTGTAATTTTGAGCATATTTAAAGGCTAATTAAAATGGGTGACATGACTCTTTTTGAATTAAATGGGTTTTATGTAATGCTTCAAAAGTAGCTCATAAGAAAAGTGATGGAAGTACATAATTCATCATCATCATAATCTCATCAAAAGCTATTTCCCACCTACGTAGGGTCAATGACATGGAATCCTTTGAGCCATTATTGTTAGTCTTGAGTTGTGTCCTTATCGAGTCCAACTATTTTCATATATTTCTTAATAGCCTTTAACCATGTCTTTTTTAGCCTTACTCTAGTTTCTTATAACCTTTTACTTCAATAAATTTATTCCTCATAATAGGTGTCATTTTCGGTTTCCATTTCACATGACCAAACCGTTGAAGCCTATTTCCCCTTATTTTATTACATATTAATTCTACCATTAGGTTTCATAAATTACTTCATTTTGAATTTTATCTTTTCTTATTTACCGCTCATCTCAACATCCTCATTTTAGCTACATTCATTTTTTGTGTATGTTGTTCATTTACTTCCCAACATTCTATATATATAACATAACTAGTCTTATAGCTATCATATCAAAATTTCCCTTTAATCTAGGGTTGCAAATCGAGTCGATTTATACCGGGTTGGGATCATCCCAATCCAGCCCTATTTATAAGAACTCTTACCCAACCCTACATATTTGGTGGGTCAAGTTGGCTTTGTCCCAACCCTAACCTTGCTTTTTATCATGTGGGTTGAATTCGGGTTAAGTTTTGGTTAGTAATTCGGGTTGACAACTTGATATTATAGTGATAATATTTATATTTTTCATTAATCCACAAATTCCATCTAAGATACACTTTTAGTTGAAAATGACATTACTAAGCAACTTACATCCATTACTTTAAAGGCCTTGTGTGGCTGATTTTGGATTAACAAACCCAAGGCCATGCCATACATGTAAGCTTGGCTTTGTACCAATTTTTTCCCACAGAATTACAAGTCTTAGCCCAATTGATCTGGAGCACATGATGATCTATGACAATATTCCTTTGATTATCTCTTTTAACTTTTGAAAGACTAGCAAGACTAGCTTAGTCAACCTTCTAACACCAACTAGCATTTACATGAAGTATACATACTGGAAATTTTCATTTATAAGCCACCTGGGTACGATTGCATGTTTCTTAGAAGGGGAGTTAGAAAGTGTGTCATACAGTCATAATATTGGTAATTGGTCCCTATTCTTAGTCTATGAAAATTAAAAGGAGATAAATGAAAGGTAAAATGATGATAATTCACTTGCGATTGAGGATCTTTTTTATGCCACTATTCAAAGAAGGCCCATAGAAACCTATTTTGAAGCTTCAATGCTTCACCTTCTGTGAATCTCTAACTTGTTATCAATGCTTTTGTGAAATCTATATGCAATTTGGAACAGTAATCAAGAAAAATGAAACTCTCCTACCACAGCGGTAGTAGCAGCTTCTTCAGTCAATGACAACAACTTCCTTTACCAACAGGCGTGGCTATGCCATTGAGGAAGATTAGAGTGGCTGCGGAAGTTGGGCCAGGCGACACTATTGAGTAAGATTGAAGCAATTGCGATAGATGGGCAAGGTGACATCATTGAGGAAGATGCCAATGCAGCAAGCTACTTCTATCAATGAGATATTTGGATAGGGTTTTTGTTAGGGGAGAATCGAAATATTGGATGTATATTTTATAATTTTTCTTATCTTTATTAATATTGCAAGTCCGAGTCGAGTCGATTTTTAACCTTATCGACTTGTCTTGACCGGATTTTAAATTCGGGTCAATATTTTCAACCCGACCTGACCTGCTTAGCCAACAGAGTTGTCCTGCCCTAGTACCAAATAGGGTCGGGTCACTCCTGGGTTTGGGTCAACTTGCCCCAATTTACATCCCTACTTTAATCTAATTGGCACTTGTCTATCTCATAAAATTCTAGAATCACAACATCATTTCTTTTAACTAGCTAGATTCTATGTCTCATTCCTTATCAATTTCTCTATTTTCCTATAAAACCAAAACTATCAAATTGTCAAAAAGAAAATAAACTTGAATTTAAACTCTAATTAAATAATGGAGAAATGTCAAATATGGTTGGACTCGAATGTCGTCTTCTAGCGATAACGATTCAATAGTTGTACGACGATGCTTTGGGGATCTTTGATAAGCATGACAACCATCATGGATGTCCTTGTCACATCTACAAACAAAATGCATAAACAACTAGATTATATCCCACAACAATGAAATGAAGTAATTTTGAAAAAAAAATATAAAAGAAGGATTAGGTTGAAACCTCTTACCTTTGTTGCAACGGTACTGTCAATGATAAAGTTGCGTTGTGGATCTTCAAAAGGCTTATTCTGCGGGGACTTAATCCACACTAGCAGCATAAAAAATTCACTTGAGAGCACTCCAATCCAAGTTTCTTAGCAAGAGAAGAAGAAAATCAAGGAGAAAGGGGTCAAAAATCGGTCATCACCACCCCTCCCTCATTGTATTATCTTTCAAGAAATTGCGAACTTACCAATGATTACTTGTTATTGATAAAACCTTGATTTTACTGATATTTCCATAATATTATCAATAAAACTTAGAGCCGACAAAAAAAGTGCTGGATTACTATTCAATAATTTATGATCCAGTCCCAAAATGATATTACCAGTAATAATAATACGGATAATATCGAAATGGCGAACACCTATCAAAATTATCTTATGAGTTCTTAGATGCCATTGTGTTACTTCATATCCTTCTTAACCTGTCTGTGTTGCAGGAGGCAAAGAATTCTTCTACTGTCTGATCTTCCAAGGAAGCAGATGGAAAAGCTAGCTGACAGTGTCACGAAAGATCTAAACCACATTGACGTCCTCACGAAAAGGTATTTATACTCCTTTCCCTTGAAAATTGCTTCCTATTCTCTTAAGTGCCAAGCTCCTTCGAAAATACTCCTTTCCCTCGAAAAAATGTTTCCTGTGCAATTGTTCTATTTCCTGTGAAGAAATGTGCCTGCTAAATTGGCCAAAATGCAAATGTACAATGGCAATGGAGCCCACTGTGGTGGGATTTAGGATAAACTCATGAAACCCAATACCCAATGCCGCTGAGAGATTTAATCCCTTAAACTTGCCATATTGGTAACCCAGCTTTATTGATTAATAATGAATTTCAGCACTTACCTTCAAATACAAAAGCAGAACCTATTTCAAAGGAAGGAAGGACTCAGTGTCTGGGCAACATTCACTTGAAACAGAGACATCCATGTCTTTTCTTATGCCATCTATATTTACGTAATCATTTCTCTTTTCAGTTTGTTTCTAATTGAAGGAATAAATAAATGATTGAATACATTTTATAGAGAAAAAATGATTCTGGAAGAAATAGAGCTTTCATGACCTGCTTATCAAAACGGAATCTAACAAGCTAGGTGCTTAGTTTGACACAGGTGCATATTCGGCATTTACATGTCTCTTCTTTGAAGATTAAAATGGTCATAGCTGTTTGTTTCCATTGTTTGGGCAAGTTGTGAATTAGTACAGTTTTGTTATTTATTACAGGCCTACGAATCTTTACAAACCTGTGCAAAAAATAGTCTTTTTTGACATATCAATTCTGTTATTACTTTCTGAATTGAAATTTTCCAAAATTTTCCAAAATATCTTTTGCTTTGAGAACATCCATGTATGGGATATAGCAAAATGATCCAATTAATAGGCACCTTGAAGGGTTGGAAATGTGTTCTCATTATTGATATTATTGATGATGATATTGTCTTAGCCTCCCAGCGATAAAAAAATAGATATTATCCTAGTTTTACCAGAAATATCAATATTATCTATTATTTTATTGATAAAATGCGAGATTTTATCGATAAAATGACAGATAATATCAATATTTCTGGTAAAACAGGAATAATGTCGATTTTTAATGGACGACTACTGTGAGTTGCTAAAACCCCCTCCATAACCTTTTTTTTTTCTCCTTTTCCCCCTCATTTCTACATTCTATTACCAAAAACGAAAAATCCATTATCAATTTTGTGGGAGAAAAACTGTTTTTAAAATCAAAATCACATTTTTCGAATCGGATGTTCAAACACTATGTAGGTATGAAAATGTATCTTTTTCATGGTTTTTGATGTTTCTTTTGTTCAAAATTATATGATTCATACTTGTATTGCATTAAATTGTTGATTTAAATAGATTTGCACAACAAAATCTGTCAGATTCTGGCAGATTGGGGATTAACACGCAATTTGGGAAAAATTCCCAAATCATTTGATTCATACCAAATTAGTAACTATTTACGAATGCAAACACAAATTAAATCTAAGATTTGTTGAAAAACACAGATTTTCAGCAAAAAAAATTATTATTATTATTGCAAAATTATGAATTTTGGGGTTAAGCCTTAAAACTATATTTCTTTGAAAAATCAGTGTTTGAGTCATTATAAGTGCAATTTATTTAGCTATTTTAAGAAAGGTTTTGTCTAGAAATAGATTTTTCATTTTTTTTAATTTAATATTAATTATAAATATTTTTTTCAAATTGTGAAAAGTAAAAGTGTTTTCTAAAATTTGTAAATATGTTTCTTGATTGGTTTTAAATGTCTAGAGTCCTTTTTAAACATTGTTAGATGCATATATTGTAAAGATCTGCATGTTCAAGAATGTTCAAGTCTTTCTCATGCATTCCTTCTGTCAGCCTATATGCATTTCTCATGTGCACATTCATTATTCATGTAATGATGGATGTTTTAATCTAATTTTTTGCCCAAATTGTGTGTTTATATTTATCATAATTTATTACAAAGGTTTATTGAAAATTTCTCAAAATTTCTCTATTTTTCTAATTTTTTTCTATTTTATTGATAAATTTTTCAAAAAAAATGATAATATCTTCGATAAAAACGATAATATCTTTTTTTCGAGCTACCAATAAATAGGTATTTATCGATAATACGAACACTACTTATAATTAAGCATGAGACACCTCAATTCCGGCGTAAGAGTTTCATATTTTTTGTTTTAGTGATGTAGAATAAACATTGTTATTTATTTCAAATTCTTTTCTTTCCTAACTGATATTCTTATCGAGGAAGAACTCTGCTTTCTTGTAGTCTTTTTCCTCCCTTTCTCTTTTAACAATTGTATTAAAATCAGACTCCCTGCCTTCAAGGAATGGTTACATGGTCTGACTGCACCAAACCTTTCATGGAAATTAAGGTGGATGTTGTCATGGGATATTTTGCACATTTACTTGCAAATGACATGATATACTGGTCTGATTATACATGGAGACCCTAAACTTGTGGAACTCAATTTACAAGTTTTTGTTTTCCTTGAGGAATTTAACAGGATTTGTTGATTATGAATTTAGATACAGGATCTTGGTTGTGGATATGAATATTCAGAATGTTCTGAAATCATGGCATTTTGAAGTCCTGAGGTTATTGTGTTCGCCATGCTTGTGGATATGAATATTCAGAATGTTCTGAATTCATGGTATTTTGAAGCCCCGAGGTTATTATATTGAGCCAGTGTGGAATCTTAAAATTGATAGTTTGAGAGCAGTCACAAGTTTCACTTTAGATCTCCAGATGTTAAACTTTCATGTGATCAAACCTTTGGATTTCACACCTAATTTGAACCACAAATCCCCTTTTTCAAAGGTTGTGTATTGTAGGCAAATGCAGAAGTAGAAGATGCTCCACAATCATTGATTATTTGAAAACTGACGCAAATCTAGTTCATGTGAGGTTTGATTGGAGCTTTGATTCAAAACATGATCTGCCTCAGTGAGCAAGTATATAGCTGCCAACAGAGTACCTATTTTCAGTGAGGGCTGTGCAACAATGTGGCAATGGTGGCTTTTCTGCATGCATGTGCCTTTTTTGTTTTTGTTTTCTTATTCAATTTTTTACATCATCCTGATTTATTTCTACAGCTGCAGTCTTAGCATGACAAAATCCTTTGAAAGAGCAGCAGTCAATAAGGCCCGTGCCATAATTATATTGCCCGCAAAGAGTGATCGGTAGGCTTTTATCTACTTTAATTGTATACATGATTGTTTGAGGGTGATATATTTACATGATTTAGGAAACATAAGTCATAAATGAACAATGCTGAGATAATGGTGGCAGCAGTGCAGAGGTTGTTCATGCTCATCAGGATTCATTTGTCGTTCTTTTTAGTGTTAATGGATGTTTATTCAGAATAACTCTCTGAAGTACATAATTTTAATTTTTCACCACTATGTACATTCTCATGTTTCTTGCAAGCGAGGTTATACAAAGAAGGAAAAGAAATATTTTAGATTTTGGGTGTGTTTGTCTGCATCAAATATTGCAATAATGTAAAATGACTAGAAGAAAATATCATGATTTTAGAGTATTCCATTCTCAGGTTTCTATTGCGTGCTTCTTTTTGAGTTCTTCAGGTTTCAGAAGCATACTTACGGAACAAAACAATGATTCTATGCTTTTGAAGAATCTTATGTCTTATCTTATGAGCATATGGTTTTATATTATATTATCACAAGTAGGTAATTCTTGATCCATACTAAAATTTAGTTTCATGATTTAAAATTAATTTGTTTTAAGTTCTTGACTGTGCAGGTATGAATTTGATATGGATGCCTTTCTCTCTGTGTTAGCCCTCCAACCACTTCATAAAATGGCATCCATCCCAATCATCGTTGAGGTATATTTATTAGTTATTGTTTTCTTCAATTTAGCTGGATCTATACAAGTCAAATCATTGAGGAGAGTATAGGAGTTGTAAAAGAGTCCCACTGGTTGCAGAAGTTTTTCCTTAAATGGTACAAATGTACCTCTATTGTAGACAACATGGATAAATTGTCCCTAAGTTATATCTATTGACAAGGATAATTGCAATTTCAAACAATTCAATATCTTTATGCATACTTCAAAAATTTATCCCATGCTTAGTGTGCAAATATTGTATCATTTTTCATGTCATGTCATTCATGTTGTTTCTGGGCTTATTATCTTTTATATGAAAGACTTGGTCATAAATATTTGATTTATTAATGGAAAAATGGAGGAGCACATTTAGCTCTGTTAAAATTTTCCTTTCTATTTTTCAGTCCTTGGATGAATTATTCCTAAGGGCTGCTTCATGATTTTCAATTCTCTTTTTCTGATTAACTTGATATAATGCATCATTTGTTGGGTCTTTGAGCCTAATGGACTGCTATCTGGTTTTTAATTATTCCTTCCAATGTAATCATGAGTGACTTGAGAGGGCCATTCTTGGTTCATAATGTTCTTTGGAGTTATAAAGTTCTTGCCTATTGTCCTTTTATTATTTTTCAGTATAAAATTCATCTTGTGGGTCATTGTCATTGGTTATCTTGGCATACAATGCATCATCTCATGATCCTTCTTGCTTACACTTTCTCACTCTAATTCCATCCAGAAATTAAACAAGTTATCACAGTCTTGATAAAGCAAGAAGGCACAAATAAATGTGGGAAAATTGGAATTTGAAATAACTGCTATTTCTCATGTCACACTGTGGTCTTGTGACAGGAAAATGGCCAATTTCATTTAAATTATCATCATCAATGATTATAATTTTTTCGCACTCAGCTAGAGAAATACCCCCCCCCCCCCCCCACCAGAAGTTCATTTTTAACACCATATAAAAAACGTTGTGCGAGAAGGATATAAAATAAATTTTGTTGCCAACTAATTCAGACGTTTGGGGCTCCAGACAATCTATTTTTTTCTCTTTATCATAAAGACTGATGATTATTTCATGTAATATTGCTACAGGTTGCAAACTCCAGTACTTGTGAGCTTTTGAAATCAATATCAGGATTGAAGGTTGAACCTGTTGAAAATGTTGCTTCCAAGTTATTTATTCAGTGCTCTCGGCAAAAGGGTCTTATAAAAATCTACAGGCATCTGCTTAATTATCAGAGTACTTTCCACATTCTTAACTGGTTTCTTCATTGTTGTCTTTCATGATACCAAGAACCAAAATGGACTTGACTTTGTTCACTTCTATATTCGATTCACATTACTTCTCTCTCTCTCTCTCATTGAAAGCCCTTTTGAGAACTAGTCTGTGATTTCTGTGAGTTCTTATTCCAATGCCTATTTGCTATGATGGCATTATGGTACATTATGTGAGGAAGGGAGGTGGGTGGGGGTATCAGAATTGAAAGAGAAACAATAGAATTTACCTTCAACTTAGATTAAGTGTTATGCTAGGCTGGCATTTCTTGTCAACTTTTATATTCAGTTACATGCTTTTTTTTTTCTCCCAATTGAGGGCCATGTTAAGAACTAATGTTTAATTTTTGCAAGGTCTTCTCACAATGTCCATTTTCTATGATTGGATTACAGTAAAATATGTAGATCTTTTCAAAAGGCTTGTTGTGTTTACCATATCTGTCGAATCTTCCATTATTTGATTCATTTAGCACATACTGCCACTGTTAAATTTTTCTCTTCAATCATATGTTTCATTTGAATATGTGCTCTTAATTTATAGTACTTGATGGTAGATTCTATGATGTTCATGTAAATTTGTGAAACTTTTGCCTATTTGTAAGTGAAACCAATATACTCATTTTCTGAGAGTAGCTAATGTATGAAATTTTTTGCAAAACTTTTTTTTTTTCCAGGCGAATCATTGTTTTAAATTTACTTTCCATTCATTTACGTATTTGCACTAAAATATTAATTGGGTTGCTAGGAAGTTTAAGAAATTATCTGCTTACCTTAAACTATTATTTGGGATGCTAGTAATTTTAATGTCTCTTTCTGCAGAGGATGTTTTCAACCTTCAGAGCTTTCCTGATCTAGCAGGATTGAAATATAGGCATGTAAGATGTGGATTTCAAGAGGTGGGGATTCAAGATTTTAACAATTCCCTTTTTATTTTTTTAATCAAGGCAGTCTTCTTTTGACATGCATTTCTTTGCAGGCAGTGGTTTGTGGTCTTTATAGGTCTGGCAAGGTATACTTCCACCCAAATGATGATGAAGTCCTAAAGGAGACTGACAAGGTATGATGAATCTGGATGTCTATCCACTGGTTGATCTTTGATAGCTCTAATGAATGAACTTTACGTGAAAATATGATACCGTCATTCTTCTTAGACGATATTCATTTTGTTGATTTTCAAGTAATATAGAATGGATAATGTAGAGAAGAAAGTGTAACATAGGACACACTTGATAGGAACAAGTGAACAACTGACTGATTGTCATACTAAAATGACGTGGTCAGAGTGAAGGATATTACATGATAATTCACCAGGTTGATTGACACTGGCGAAACAAGTACCCTGTCATAATGTCGAAGTTGAAACATCTCCACGTCATCTGAACATCCAAGGTGAAATTTGGAATTTAAGCTCAACGTTCATTCATGGAATCTTGGTAGGGAAGGTGTTATATTCACTTTTCAGGCTTTACGCTACATTCATGAGTGAGGATACTTCACTTCTGAGCATAAAGGAAGGGCATACCCAGTGCATGAGCTTCCACCAATGCAAGGTCTGGGGAGGGTGAGATGTACAAAGCCATGCCTTCATTTGTGATACTTTACTTTGAGCATACGCACAACAAAGAAGTGCCTGGTTGATGAAGTTTGCTTTCCAAACAATGGTCCATCAACAGTATAAAAATGAAATTGGAGGACATCTAACCTACACGTGTAGTTTAGCACAGTAATATCTTTCATGTGATTCTCTAACACTCAAAAACGAAAGTTTAAAAAATGCAAGTAGGCATTAAAATAAAAGAAAAAAGCCGCACTTACTATCATAGACATAAGTTTGTTGATCAGACCAAATGAATTTGACATTATCAAAATATGCCACGATCATGCCAACCATGTCATCATTGCTATGTTGCATAACTGTAACTATAGATCCGACTTCCAAAATGCCATTCTTTTGCTGATTTTTGCCTGCAATGTCATCATCTTGATGTTTTGTTGCATGCATGGATGCTGTGCATCCTAATCCCTTCCCCTTTCTTTTGCAGCTGTTGTTTGTTGCACCTGTTTATGGGAAAACAAAATTACAAGTTTCACTTTCAAATGTTTTAAAGGAACAAAATATACCAGATCTTCCAGAGAAATCTGATTCATCTAGGAATCAAATGTCTGATTTGAAAAGAGCAAGGCTTGTAAGACGTCCTTCGAAGTCAACCTCAAAGGTATACTTTCTATCAAGGAGATGATTCTTGTTGAGTTAACATCAAAAGGACTCAAACTCTAAAATTTCGTGTTGGCACGCAGAGTTCTGATTGGTATCTAGGACCAAAGGAATGTATACTTATGCTTGGATGGCGCACAAATGTTAACGAGATGATTCAAGAGTACGATAATTATCTCGGACCTGGCAGTCAATTGGTATAGTCCAAATCCTGAGTAACTTGCAATGCATTGTTCAGAGACAAGAGTTGACTCTTTTTAAAATTCAGATTATGGGTCCCATACTGTAATCCTGAGAATTCAAGAAGTGGGCTATTTAAGGAAACTATCAATGCGAGTACTAGCGCCATCAAACACATGGAAAATACATTGTTCTTGTCTCTATGGTCCGTCTTATGATTTCTTTGGTTCTACTGGCAGGAAATACTATCAGATGCCCCTTTGAAGGAGAGGGAAAAAGGAACTAATGATGTTCTTCTGAATCAACTGAAAAATATTAAGATTTCTCATAGGGTATGCCACTCCCTGTATAACTCGACTACCACCCTCCTTGACACCATGATGCATTATGACATATTGATATCCCAGTTCTGTTTCATAAATGCAGGTTGGAAATCCTTTGAACTATGACATCTTAAAGGAATCAATATTAAATATCCGAAATTCTCTCAAGGAAGATATCCCCCTTTCAATTGTTGTAATATCTGACAGAGAATGGCTTTCCGGAGGTAACTCTGTCAGTTTTCTTTTTTTTATTTTTTTTTAGTAAGTTATACAGACATGGTTCTTTTTTTGCTTTTTTTTAATAAGTTATACAGACATGGTCTTGTAATGACATGTTTCCTTTTCTTTGTTTTCCTTTTTCCTGCAGATCCATCCAGAGCAGACAAACATTCTGCGTATGCTCTTTCACTTGCTGAAAACATTTGCAGCAAGCTTGGCATTAAGGTGAGTACATTGTTCATTTAATTCCAACTTCTCTAGAAAAAGTCCTCCTCATGCTCTCTCTCTCTCTCTCTCTCTCTCTCTCTCCATTGGTCGATTACTGCTGCTTCCAGTGTTAGACAAGAAAATAATTTGAAAGGTTGAATCAGCTTATTTTGCCCAGCATCTGATTTTATTGCCAGAAACACTGATCCAATGTGTCTATTTGCCCTTTCAAATTATTGGATGGTGGAAGGATAAGCAAGCAGAAAAGAAAAGCACATGAAGATGACTTGCCCATGAGTGAGAATGGAACTCATGCACAGACCAAGGGCTGTTTGGAATCATGCCTGTTGTGAAAATGCATTGGTGGAAAATGTCTGGCTGGCTTGCATAACATGTGGGTTGTGGAACCGGTGGTGCCCAGTTATCTGCTGAATGTAGCTTGGTGAACTATTTGTTTCAGGCATATATCTTCATTAGCTATGCAAAGCTGATTTAATGGATGAATCTGCTTTATGTTTTGCTCCAATTCAAACAATGATGAACAGCTTGATCTCATACCATTGTCATGCTTTACATGTATTGAAAGATGGGTTTCCTGGGTACCATTAGCAGTGTGCATTAATTGCTCTCTTGCTGGACTTGTTAAGTATTTTATCTTGTTAATCAACTGTGTAGAAGGAATGTACTTCTTCCAAATATTTGCCTTGTGTCAGAGGAATGAGGAAAAGGTTAATAATCAGTTTTTACGTTTTCCAAGAGCATTGAATCTGTCTTACAAATTGATCTCTCTCTCTCTCTCCATACATACATACATACGTGCGTACGTACGTACATAGATACATACATACATACAGGGAGAGCCCAAAACCAACCGGTTGCTGGGTTGTTTTTTTATCAACCAAGCTCCCAGCCGTCCATTTCCTGCGGGAGTTAGTTGTTTAAACCGTCCATTTGAGTGCTGCGTTACGCAGCCTCAAACGTGCTCAATGACGCTCTTCCCCAAATCGAATTTCACTACTCTCTTCCGTTGTGCAATGACACAACGATGCTCTTCTGTGCTTTACCAATCTGTCTTGCTTCACAACTCCAACAGCGAAATTCACCTGACGAATTGTACTTTCTTCGATGGTGAGACCACAACAGGACAGCATCACCGGTGCATCGGAGGCGGTGTTGTTACAGTGGCTAGAGGTGAGTTTTCCCAATTCCACCGAAATCCAATCTGAGTTCCTATAACAAGTTACAGTGGATGCTGTCAGCTTGTTTTTCACAATGACGAATCCAAACAGTGAAGTAAAAATAAGAGATGATGATGCAAGCAAAACAGCAGTTGATGCGAGACATGAGGTTATCTGAAGTGCTAAGGAAGCCCAATACAATGTAAGAAATTGTTAGTTTGAGGGTGAGAGGAGTAGGTTTAATTTTCTTGATGAAGTACAAAGGAAATAAGAATACTGCAATTAAAAGCCATCCTGCAACTGCCACCCATGAGATAAGCCACTTGCTCTTGCCTCCATTAGCAAAGTAAAGATGAGATAGATAGGAGGCTTGAAGCAGGGAACACAACCAGCATTGCACTACTACTTAGAAATAATAGGATCCAATATGCAAAGCGTCTGGCTTCTGTATGTTTCCCAAGCTATGGTCAAAAGTTTGGAAATGAGCTTCCACCATGAGGTGGACTCCCATGCCTCTGAAATTAGCCATGGTTGCAACAAGCATATTAATCACTAGGACAGATAATAATTTACAAGGAATAAATTGCAAACAACTTAAACATGCTTAAACATGAGCACAGCGACTGCAGAATTACAATTTCAATACAGAATGTTGGAATCCATGGAAATTATTTTACTAACTTTCAGTGAAGATGTGCACACTGAATCATCCACACATTGAATAGCAACGATCATCCATTAACATTTTCACAAGTATCCATAAATCTTAAATAAACATCCACAAATTGCTGATGGTTATAGATTAACATACTCAAATCTATAAGTTAAAATCACCCTTAATTCATCAAATCAGCCTATTCGTCTTCTACCTAAATTTTCTCTGAATACCATGTTGCAATTATATTATCTATATTTCAACTTTGATTTGTAGAAGCTATAACCTTTTGCATAACCATCATAGTCCCTCAAACTGTGCAACTGCCATCTCATTTTTCCACAAAAAGAATTACCCAATTGCCATGCCATCTCATATTTCTGTAGATAGTGCTCTGTCAATGAAAAGGTTTCAACTCTTAACCTCTAGGGTTTGAGGCAGAGCTCTAACAACATATATCATGGAAAATGATTTACCCAGATCTTCAGATTACTCATCTTTCCTAGAAAAATTCACCAGATTGTTCATTGTGGATCAAGATCATCAAGATTAGAGTATCAGTAAAACACAGCTATAGCTTCCATGCCATCTACTTCCTACCATTCATTCTGTGTGTTCTACTATTTCCTTTAGAGCTGTCAAATCTTGGAATTGAACTGGTGGAATTTCTCAATTCCACTTTTCCCAGCTATCTAACCACATTGTCCAAAACTGCCACTGTGGACAACAGCGTGATACCTGGCAATAGGGCAAACGATAAGGAATGCATTGTATCAAAGTATGATTTAAATTGTAAATGCCTAATAATTTACTGCTTATGACATCATGTCGTAACACGCAATTAAGGCATTCAAATTGTTGGTTTCTTTCCTTCCTATTAAATTGCATACCTTTTAATTTTGGGGATTCATTCACCTGGCAGAGTAGTGTTTAGTTCACAACTGGAATGAAATTCAGGAATCCTAAAGACGTGCCATTTCAGCATAACAATGCACTCCAATTCAATACAGAATCTAGATGCAGCCAAATTACCAAAGGAAACTGGAAAACTGCAACTTTTTTACTTTTTGTTTGGCTTCAAAATTTCTGAAATAAGTCTTCAGAAGTTCTGACGTTGACCTACTGTTAGTTACCGTTCGATCCACCTTCTATCAGAGTTTCTGAAGCACTTCTTCAGAACTTCTGACGGCCTTCTGAGTTGCTTCTAAGCACTTTTTAAATTTGAAGTTGCTTTTGACGAGATTCTGAGTGACTTCTGAAGAGGGTTTTAATCTCTGAAATTGCCTCTAATGAAGTTCTGGATGTTTGGACCTAAAATATATCTTGAGTAGATTAATTTGCACAAATTGCAGAACTAGATACCCCTTTCTAAATTGGTGGAAACCAAATCGTTAATATGGAAAACTGAACCACATGAAAGGAATAGTGTGTAGAGGATTGCATGTCAAGGTTGCTTGTTTTAGCATGTGTGATTTCCATGGAAATATCATCTGTTGGAAATTTCTATAGTCATACATTGCATGTTTGTGAGTTTGAGTCATTTGGAAGTGTGCATACGAATCCATTTTTTATACATGCATCGGAAGTACCAGACCTTGTGTCTATTATGATTTATTATTTCTCTAGAGAGTATTTCCTGAATTATCATTCAAATGCAAGAAAAAAACAGATTGGTTGAAGGTCATTGAGACTTGAATCATGACAAAGTGCCAGCTTCTTATTCCTATATTATATTTCTTTGAGCTATGAAAGCTTAAACATTGGTTTCTCTGTGAAATTTTTGCTGTTTTTTTGTTTTCAGATTTCATTGGGTGTTTCAATAGCTGTTGGTTCTACTTTTGTGTGCATCATGTTACTTTTGGGTTGTACTTTCTGGTTCTACTTTCAGCAGTTGACTACCTCAATTGCTATCCACATTATTGGTGACACTTCCACTTATCAATTATTTCCAACAGTGCAGATGATTTCATTGCAATGTACCTCAATAGTAATCAGAATAAATAATCATTAACTATTCATGGAACCCTCTCAAATATTTTACAATGACTGAGCATAAGAGTTTACAATATGAATTCATTGCCATCATAGAGCCTAGCTTCAGCTAATTGGTTTGGGTTAAAAATTGTCATTTCTCTCATCGAGGAACCATCTCCAACCTCCTCTGGACATGCTCAAAAAATCTCAGTTTGACACCATCATTTCTCTTCTACTGGAAGCTGCTTTGCCAACCTCATTCTTACTTCTAGTCTCCATCATCACTAGGCAGATCCACCTCAACACTTAATCTTTGTCCATCCTACTTTCCAATCATCTCCACTCCTTTCCTCTTTTCTTTTTGTCTCAATCTGAATGGATCTCCACTCCACTCCCCAAACACCAACGTCCGTAGAAGTAGACCATCACAGGAGGCGGTGATTTTAGAAATCCCCACGCAAAGAGCGGGGGCGATGGGTGATGGTGTACTTGTCCTCCTTGGATGGATGGATGAAGAGAGAATTGCCATCAAAGACGAAGGTGAGAGAGCGATCCAGGATGGCATCTCCATGCCCGTCGACATGGAGCCTAGTGGGAAGGAGGTTGGTTTGGAGGAGGAATACGGACTCGGTGGATCTCTGAGGAAAGCGAGGGAGGCTGGAGGTCAAAGCGTTCCATCTCTTTGGAAAGGCATTTGAATCTGTACAAGTATTTCTTTGGCAGCCATGAAAGGATTTGGTACTAAACATGGGGAAGAGCGTCATTGCACACAAAAGAGGCTGCTTAAAGCAGCACTCAGCAACTGATTGGACGGCTCTAATCTCTAGAGCGGGATTGGATGGCTGGGAGCTCGGTTGCCAAATAACAACCCTACAACCATTTGTTTTCGGGCATATATATATATATATACAGGATGGGTGATCTCTTTGTTATTTGGACAGAAAGGAACAAGTGGAGTTTTGAAGACAAATCTGAACCAATTGAAATGCTGTTCCATAAAATTGTTGGGTTTATGGCACAATGGTATCAGTTTTAGCAATGTTTCTGGTGATAATATAATCAAAATTGAAGCTCTTTACTTTGTTCCTTGAATTGTATTTGTATTTTGTTTTTCAATGAAAAATTTATGATTAAAAAAACAGAGGGAATTTGATTCTCTGTGGTGCTGACTGAAAGTCTTGCAGGTAGAGAACCTGGTTGCGGAGATTGTTGATACAAAATTGGGCAAACAGGTAACTATTCCTTTACTGCTTGATGGAAGTTCTCAGCACATATGAGTGTATTAATGTATCTCAGCACAGGCCTCTTTATGTGTATTTTCTCAGACAAACATTATAATTCCATTCTGTTATAACTGTAGATTGCCCGGATAAAGCCATCCCTGACCTATATTGGTGCAGAGGAAATTATGAGTCTTGTAACAGCTCAAGGTATCTTTCCAACTGTCTTCAATATGCCATGGAGAACTTGGTTTATAACTTTATACTGAACACATTTTCTTCTTTTTCCTTTATGTTATTGTTGGCATGAATCTTGAACAATCTGACAATTCAAGTCAAGCAGAATGGTTTAAAAAGTTCCATGAATTTCATGAATCCAATTCCAATTAGTAACGTGAGGCATACAGATGATGAACTCCTTTGCATGCAGTGGCGGAGAATGGTGAGTTGAATGAGGTGTGGAAAGACATTCTAGGTGCAGAGGGAGATGAAATATATATCAAGGTAGGAGCAGCATCCATGGTGTTTTTTTGTTGTGTTGGAGTTGCTGTTCCATCTTCATCCAGAGAAAACTAAATGCATTCTCTCATAAATGCCCAGATGAGTAGTCCATGCTATTATAATTCGTGAAAGTTGAAACCAATGGCTCAGCGATTATATGCTGACATCATGACAAAGTGCATCCAGGCCTTTCATGTTTTTCAGATGGGGATTCTGTGAAATCAGTAAAATTATAGTTGCTGGTGTTCTGTGTCTCCCACCAATTTTCCCCAACTCCGAACTCTGTTAGAGAAGTTTGGAAGGGCTTGGAATCCACATTTGTGGTTTTTGTTTTCATCTTATTTTTTTTGAGGCCAATACCAAGTGAATGAAACATGGTTTTAGAATTGGGGCTACAGGGCTGGTTAATGATAATCTTTATTTTGAGTATCAACTTCCTCAAGTTCTGCATCATGCTGCTTATTTCAAGTTGGATGTGAAACAATAGAGCTATGGCTCCCTGGATCTATATTTCCAAAGGGTTGACCAGGGAGTTAAAGCTCCAGAAAGTTTGTGGTAGGGCCTACAACATTATTGTCACAGCAATTTATGTCATCTCTAATGTGAAAAGATCCAAAAATGTTGGGCTTCTTATTTATTTCAGGCACTATCTTAATACATCTCCATCTGCAGGATATTGGCATGTACATGAAGGAGGGTGAAAACCCATCATTTTTTGAGCTTTCCGAAAGAGCAAACCTTCGTCGGGAAGTTGCTATTGGTTATGTAAAAAATAATAATAAAGTAAGTGATTCCTCTTTTAGAATTTTCTCATTCCATTTCAAGGATGTCAAGAATGGCATTGCATCTCACAGCATTCACTGCCAAATTCATTGCAGGTTCTTAACCCAACTCCTAAAACAAAGCTACTATCTCTGGAAATGACAGATTCTCTCATTGTAATCTCTGAGTTGGAGGGAGAACAACCCATCCAAGAACCAACAACTGTGTAAGCTTTTATTTTGATCTGATATAATATCTTTGATCTGTCTACTTGCCAGTGTTGGAAAAAGAAAAAAAAATCTCCTAACAAATTTCAGGTTGCTAATCAAATGCTGGTTATCAGGATATAATAGCTGTAAACAGGGATTGATTGGAATCTTGGACACTGGTTCGTACTAAAGAATTGAAATCCAGAATTTTAAAATCCTTGAGAGCTTGCATTTTGTGTTTTCTGTCTGTTGTGTTTGTTAGCACGGATTTCAGTTGGCAGAAACCTCAAATGTGTTAACCCTGGATTTCATTCTATGGTAATAAAATGTGCAACCCTGGGCTGGACTCACGGCTTCTGATAATACTGACGGCAAAAGGCTTTCAGTTGGTGGAAGCCTAAAATGCGTTAAAACTGGATTTCATTCTATGGTGATAAAACGTGCAACCTTGGGCTGGGCTTGCAGCTTCTGATTATACCAACAGCGAAAGGTACATTTGAAACAGGGCTGTTAGAATTCTTGGGTTTTGATCCATAACATTATCTCTATTTCTGAACTGGTCTCATTCAACCTTTTTTTAACTGCATGCTGCAATATCCCATGTGACTCAACTTGTGTTGAGTGTTGGTCACTTTGTTAGGGGAAGGGTGAATTGGGTTAATAAAAATTTCTACTTGAACCCCGGGTAATTAATTTCCCTCCTTTCAAATAATTTGCTGAGATAATTGTAGTGAATGGTTGTATGTGAACACAAATAGCGGGCACAATGTATAATGGTTAAAGACAATCTCTCTACTCTACTCTTCCAAGCACACACCTCTTTTGTCTTGAGTTTCACTATATCAATTACAACACAGCTTAGTGCTAATGCATTTTTTTAGATTTCAGCTCTAGGGGGCGTGAATACAATTCGACAAGATGATTGTGAGACACAGCTCCAACAATTCAACTTGTTCTCCTTGGGCTTGGTCTCCAATATCAACCCAATACTATATACCAAGTAAAGAAGAAAATGAAGAGTTACGCTTTTATTGTGCATCTTTGAATTGTAGGGGGGACCTTTAATTGTAGTAGATGATGCATGAATTGAACGCTTCTTTGAAGACTTGAAAGCTCCCCTTTGGTTGTTGAGTACTTTAATCATTGAATTTATGAAGATAGAAGCTTTAAGACTTTAAATGCGTGCATATTTGAAAGTTTGAGCTCAATAACTTCTCTCAACTTCTTTTTCTTCATGCATACTGTATCAAGGACAAAAAATGAGGAAGAAATAATGTAAATGGAATGACATGACCGGAATTGGTCGCCTTTGGAA